>JAHBCN010004146.1:0-66588 GCA_019359885.1 Listronotus oregonensis | reverse complement strand
TATGTATAGAAACGCAAAATAAAAAAAAAAAAACAGTAACTAAATATAGAAAAAAGAGTTATTTGTGCAACCACTTGGGAAAGGCACTATTTTTTGTAACGAGCAGAGCAAAAAAATGTAAATTATGAAAAATAGCGTTTCCCAACGCGTTTCACATGATATTTTTTCTAATTTTATATATATGATTAGCGTGTGTACGTATTTTCTCTCGATGGAAATCCGCTCGAGTAAAACTATAATTTTCTTTGGCTGTAGCCAGGAATATTTGTGGGGAGGGAAGCGGTTGCCAATGAACCTCTTAATTTTCTGCCTTCCCAGAATACACAACGGGTGCCAACGATATTACTAACAAGACTGTGATCCCCATCAAAAGTTAAATTGGATGTTAAAATTTTTGCTACATACGACGCATGTTTTTGATATTTGAACACATGTGTCACTTCCGGTTTAACCGGAAGTGCTATTACCTTTGCTATTTTGAATGGAACACCCTGAGTATTTAAACAAAATAGATTATACTAAGAAAATATGTGTGCCACACGCTATATCTATCTTAACTAGTTTTCGAGAAAATGGCTTCGAAAATGTTAAAATAACCGCCATTTTCATCGTTTTGTTAAAAAGCAAATAAAGGTGGGGAAAGAATAATGTTATTTTTTAAACATATAAAATGGATCCTATTTTCGGTTTTACTTAATGTTTCATAAAAATTGACTTTTGGAAATAAACAACTTTAATAATTTAAAAGAAAAAAATATTGCTTTATATTTATTTTAACGCTTATTTTTCAATCATTTTTGTTAACATTATCCTATTTTGAAACGTTACAGTTTTGAGGAATTAAAAGTAAAATGCTAGAGTGCTGTATTTTTAAATTGATGTTATTAATCCTTGTTTACTAATTTCTAAATTTTATTTTTAGTAAATTATTTCTTGACGCAATGGTGAAGGATACTTTAAATATGTGTGAATCTCACTAATACGAAGCACCAGCGTAAAATTTATTGCTAAATTTAGGTCTGTCTATTATTCAGAAATAGCGTACACTATTTTACACTTATTTACGAAAGTGCTCTTATCAAAGATGTATTTAAGGACTAGGTGTGTAAAAAAAGTGTATAATAGTGGAAAATATTTCTAAATAACAAACAAACCTATCCTTTGAATTATGACCGGTTACGTAGCACAATAAATTATTCTGATAGTTTGTCGTAATTTTACGCAAAGTGATTAGGGCTGCTACAAGAAGATTTCCGACATTTAGTTTAGTAAAAAATACAATTGTATTATTGAGAAATTCTGTTGGATTATGGGGTATTCAGCTAGAACAGATTTTTCTCACGAAAATATTTTATACAGACAGGTCCACTGTTGTAGAAACATAGGATACACTTAGGCGAATTGACTTACATTCGCCTGACTCGAGCTAGCAAAACAAAACTCGCAAAAACGGTGCGATAAATGTGAATATTTAATTTTGAATTGAAATATTATTTGCTTTCTTGCAGCCGCAGCCATTGCAAATACGTAGTAAGTTCTCTTGGAAACTCGTTTCCCCACTAAAAATAAATAATAATGGATGTTTATGAACTTCATGAAAAGGTTCAAATTGTAAAATTTCCAAGGAAAATCATATCGACAGATTCATTAAATTTGGTAATATCTGGTTTCAGCGAGATGGTTGTCCCGCTCACAATGGTCGTATTGTTCAAGGATATTTGAACAATACGTTTCCTAACCGTTTGATTAGTGGACGTGGAACCATTTTGTGGTCCGCGAGATCACCAGACCTTGCTCCTAATGATTTATTTTTGTGGGGTTATTTAAAAAAATAAAGTTTATGGTCATGATGGGGCTAATAATTTAGAAGAACTTCAGATAAAAATCGAAGAAGCTTTTCAAACTATCAGCCCTAATATGCTAACAAACGTTAGACGGGGTTTTTACGATCGTTTGGGATATTGCCTTGCGCAAGAAGGAGGTTTGTTTGAATATTTATTATAATTTCATGTTAGAGTATTTTTTATAATTATTTATTTTTTTATTGCGTAATATTTTAATTTTGGAAATGAGTTTTGTGTTTAGAGATCTTACTTTTTATTTTGCTTTGGCAATGAATGAACTGATAAATAAAGCTGCTGGTATTTAATTCTCTATTTATAAATAACGGTATTAAGTGTCAACTGCTTTCTGAACAGATTAGACCGCGTAAAGTTATTTTTCGTAATTTTCAAGCGCGCCTCAAACCATACAACACACCCGTCCAAAAGCATATTACAAAGTGAGATTCGGTTCGGTTAATCATAATTATGCATGCCGATGTTTATCAATCGAAGCGGACAGTAGTAAATTCATCAGTTCCCTGCCTATGTTTCTACTACACTGGACCTGTCTGTATATGCTGGTAAGACTAATGCCTAAAGTTGTCTTAATCTCACAGTGTGGCACAAGATGATTTTACATTGTTAGTTTTTGCACAGCATCAATGTTTTCTGACACAGAAACTCATTTTGGACGACATTCACTAATTTCGTAGGTAAGCGAACGGAGACCACGACCAAATTTGCTTTAATATGTAAAACTATATTTAAGCAAGTTGGTCGTGGTCTCAGTTCGCTTACCTACAAAATTCGTAAATGTCGTCAAAATGAGTTGCTGTGTCAGAAAACATTGATGTTGTGCAAAAACTAACAATGTAGTAGTAGTAGCAAAGAATGGGGCTTTATCGCAAAAAGTGTATGTAAGTTAATCGATGTATTCCCATTGTGATAATACACGTCAGAAATCGTAGAGAAATTGCTGCACAAAAATGTTTACGATTTAAATTAATATTTTCGTCAAGACAGAATTTTTAAATGAATGTAAACAACACATATCGCGCTTAAATAACAAAACTTCAAGAACACACCTAGTGTTAGCAACGTTTCTAAACTTGTTCTAAAATCGCCTTCATTCTTTAATAATAAAAAATGTCAGTGTTTATCAAGTTTATCATTACAAAAACATTACTTGATAAAATTTTTAACCTTATCACTTTCTCCTTTCTTTTTTTATCCGGATTTTTTTCCAATATGTAATAGCTGATAAATGAAATATTAAAGACTAATATGATCAGGATTGTCAATGATCGTGTTAGTAAACGTTCTTTGCAAGTGTTAATAATGTCCAGAGTGAGAAGAAATGCAAATTACCGCCACCTAAGCAGGTTTAAACGGGGACGAATTGGATTAAGGGAGGCTGGACTTTCATACGGGGATATTGGTGCTAGCCTGCAAAGAAGTTTAGATACTGTGGTGAGATGTTGTCAGGCATGGCTTCAAGAAGCCCAACACAAAGAGCCAAGCGCACAGGACGAGTTTCCAGAGCAACACCTCTTTAAGACCGCCGACTAAGATTGCTAGTTTTACGAGATCGTTTCTCCACAACCAGGGCAATTGCAAACCATGGTTTGAACAGTTTATCGTTGAATAAGAAGTTTTGCTCTTTTTTCATTTCGTCCTTACTGGGTCTTACCTTTAACTTGAGAGCATCGAAAAAATCGATTTCTGTGGAGTAAAGAACGACTAGCGTGAAACCAGGAATGGAACACATTGTCTTTAGCGACGAATCCCGATTTTGTTTAGTCATGCACGATGCTCGGGCACAAGTAAGAAGGCGACGTGGAGAATGTCCTAATCCCCAATTTTTTGTTGAGAGGTTTTCATCGTTCTGTTGGGATTATTTTGTGGAGTGCCATTGCATAGAGCTCTAGGTCTCGTTTAGTGTTTATTAAAGGCAGCATGAAGAAATAGTGGAGCCACATTTAATTCCATATCTTAGGACTTTCCAAAACCCAACTTTCTAACAGGATAATGCCCGATCACATGTGGCAAGAGTAACGTTCAACTACTTTGAACATGCCGAAATTATTTTGCTGCCATGGCCATCACAGTGTCCTGATTTGTCCCCCATTGAACACGTGTGGGACATGATCGGTAGAAGATTAAACAGCTTACAACAGGCACCTCAAAGTCTGGTTGCGCTTCGACACGAAGTTGAGGTGGTCTGGAATGAGATACCCCAAGAGGATATTGATCACCTAATTAGAAGTATGCCTAGACTGGGGATGCGCTATGTTCATCGATGGTCTAAATACATCGATGGTTGGTTGATCGATGATCGATGTTTTGCCATCGATGTTCGGGTATCGAATTGATGATAACATCGATGTTGCCTTCTAACATCGTTATTTTTTGCAAAGGTTAAAAAAAAACAACGTTTAACAATGTTTTAAAAACAAATAATCTTAAGGATATACTAAAAATTTTTATGAAGTGTCTTTCTTTGTTATCTAAAATTTGTTAAAGACATAAAGGTTTTGCACATTTATTTATAAATAAATAATAATTAAATGTTATATAAGAGTACAAAAATTTTAACATACGTTTAAAACTGATTTAAGCGAACTGAATCTCGCACTTTATTTATGCATACTACCTGCAATTTTGTATAAAAACTAAGACTTATATTATTAGAATTAATATTATTAGACAAAATTAATATACCTAAATAATATTATTGAATTATATTATGTAATTAATTAATATAATTCAATATTATTATTTATTAAACAAAAATAAGTAACCACCCCTGATAATGATTTTTTCTTAATTCCGAGCCGAGCCGCACTCCCCTAAAAGATCATATTGTTGCGGCTCTTTTGGCGGCGCATTTAAAGTTGGCGGTACGCTATGGATGCTAATAATACTAATAGACCATGAACGAACCATTACATCGTACCATCGATGTTAGAAAAACATCGATGTTTTATGTTCGATATATTGTTACCATTGATGGTCAGGTTTCGATGTTTAACATTGATGTTTGGATTCGATGTCGCATCCCTAGCCTAGACGCATTAATAAATGTGTGACACCATAGCGTATTACCATATAAACAAATCGAGTAATAAACTTAGTGTATCTTTAAGAAATTTGATTGAAATTTCAATCATTTGCTTACTACGACCATCCTGATATTTGTTTAAAATATTACTGAAATAAATCATTTTTACTGGGTGTTCGTAAATCATATGTCACTTAGTATATTTTAAATACTAAAAATCTTTAAAATAATTTATTATTACGAAAATAATGCCCCACCGACTGACAAACAGCGCAAGGCTTCTGCTTCACTGCGACGCCGGCTCTCTAAACCATTCGCAAACTCTACCGCTGTCAGTTTTGCACGCCGTCACGAGCCGCCGCGACGCCCGATATGCGGTATCCGCCTCGGATGCTGAGGACGACGTCCAAAGTATGGAGCTTCCCAGAATTCCTTCCCAATCTTCTATCTGTCCTCCTATTCAGCTGCTGACGCAGTGTCCTAATAGGCCTAGAACACCTGTTTCTAAAAGGTAAAACACGAGTTTCATTCATAAAAACATATTTTTTTAATCTTTTAAAATGTCCATTTAAAAAGCGGACAAGTTATAAATGGACTACCACAATTTTTCATAGCTATTAACGGTACCGTAAAATATTTAAAAAATTGTGTCTGTCCGTGTGTCTCTTAGTCCGTGTATCACATTCTCTTTTCCTTTACACTTAAATGCAATTACAATGAAATTTTGGTTAAAGATGCTTTATTTTATCCTAAATACAAAGATTTTTTTAAAATATTTCTTCTACAAAGAAACGAACATATTCTTTCTTGTATTTCACTTTTTGTGTTGTTAATTAAAAAAATCTGCAAATTTATTTTAATTAACTTTTATAGATAAAATACTAAAAATTGCAATAATTACCATTAAATAAAAATTAACCTTGTCTTTTTTTTCTTACCTTTTTTTTATTCCATTATTTTTTTACGAAGAAACGAACATATTTTTTGTGTACTTTATAGGGTGTGTTGTTAAATAAAAAAAAATGCTACTTTGTTTTAATTAACTTTTCTAGATAAAATACTAAAAATTGCAATATTTAAACATTAAATAAAAATTAACCCTTGTTTTATATCTTTTCTTACTTTTATTTTTATTTTATTATTTCTTTTACGAAGAAACGAACTTAATTTTGTGTACTTTATTGGATCTGTTGTTAATTTAAAAAATCTGCTAAATTTAGTTTTAATTAACTTTTAGCAAAGATAAAATACAAAAATTGCAATATTTACATTAAAAAAGTAACCCTTGTTTTATTTTGTTTTCCTTAGTTTTATTTTATTATTTATCCTACAAAGAAACAAACATATTTTTGTGTACTCTGTTGGGTGTGTTGCTAATCAAAAAATCTGCTAATTTATATTTATTAACTTTTATAGATAAAATACCAAAAATTGCAATATTTACATTAAATAAACCCTTGTTTTTTTTTTTTCTAAACTTTGACATTTTTATCTTCTTTATTATTTCCTCTCACAAAGAAACGAACATGTTCTTTCAACAACTTTACTGTTTGTGTTGTTAATTAAAAAAATCTACTGATTTATTCTTATTTAACCCTTACAAGATAAAAAACTTAAAATTGTAATATTTATTTGATTAAATAAAAATAAACCTTTGCTTTTATTTTTTCTAAACTTTTATTTACATACATTTTATTCTTTCTTGTCCAAATCAAGCAAAACATATTTGAATTTTCATTTACTTCATTGAAGGAATATCAAGAATAAAATGTACAATTAAAAATCTTCTTATTTATAGATTAAATATTAAAAATTGCATTATTTACAATACATAAAAAATTCAACCTTTTTGTTTCAATTTTTTTCTAAACTTTTAGGGATTTTATTTTATTAATTTCTTTACAGGGAAACAAAAAATGATTTTTTCAATTAAAAAAATTCTGTTAATTTATTTTAATTAACTTTTACAAATTAAAATATTTAATTGAAAATTTACACAAATAAATAAAAATTAACACTTTATGCGGACATTTCTTTCTCAAAATTACGCTATTATTTTGATTTTATTCGTTTCTTTCACAAAAAAGAAAAACAAAACGAACATATGAATTTTTAGACACAAAATTTATGAGACTCCGCGAAGCGTTATTTTAAAATTGGGATACAATATTCTTTAAAAAAAGCAAATATGGTCCAGACAAATTTTTCCATTTTTAATTAATTTAAAGCACGAGGGGTTTGCAACATTGAAAATTTTTTTATACCGGGAAATATATTTTTAAAAGAAAAACATTATGTAAATATTTATTTGAAAAGTTATCTACAAATAAATAAAGATCCACGACAATTCGACGCGGGATTGAATTGGTAAGCGCGACAAATCGATCGCTGCAGATATGAAGATATGATAAATTTGCTCGCAGCGACAATTCGACGCAGACTAAAATTGGTCGCAGAAACTCGGCTTAGTTATTTATTTGAAAGTAGGCTTTTTCTAGAAATAATGCATTTAATATTAGCAAATCATGGGTCTTATCTAATACGTCTCTAAGCATTTTTACGTTCACATAATTGAAGAAAATGAAAAAGCAGCTTTGCTTTACTTGGTGAACTAGTTTGTTGCAAGATATTGACCGACTAGAACTTAAGTAGGGCTTTTGAATTTGTCTAAATTATCCCTACATAGAGATTATTAATTTACATACATTTCTATAAAAAAAAATATTGTAGTTGCACTAATCAAATTCTTTTAGGTACCCTATATCTTTTTCGTCAATATCGTTTGTTTTTTGAAATGGAACTATCTATATAATTATTTAAGCCGTTGATATATATTGCTGAATACCTGGCACAGGTGTTTCCGAATCTTGAAAAGGCACAACTATTTTACAAACGATATTTCTGAATATACAACGATATTTCCTTCATTGCCAGCGTCGAATTCTGCATGCGTCGAATTGCAGAATGTGACAGATTGTCGCGACTTAATGAATTTTGGTAATGTCGCCGAATTGACCGCGCTAAAAACAGTTGTCACGCGTTGAATTCGCCGCGACGCATTGAAAACGTGACACCAACAAAATAGATTTCTGTGTGTAATGCGAGTTTTGATGTTTTCGTTTTCTGGAACTATTCATCAACACCGTGTGGGGTTTCTTACTTTGAAAAGAAATGTTAAGATACGATTTTTTGAAATTTGTCAAATAAAAAAAAAGAATTTGAAATTAATTAATGATATTGTAGAATGTACACCTTAATGACCTTAATAAATTTTGGTAATATTTCCAACTTATAAATTAGGTAATTAAAAAATATTGTCAATATTATTATTGTATAATTATATAATAGCTGTCATGTGCCGGGAAATCTTTCACTGGGAATAGTCATCTAAATTTGTTCTAGATGCTCATGTGGATAAAAAATCAATATGCTGTCATGTGCCGGGAAACTTTCACTTATTCATTTTACGTCTACCAGAGATGCTCATCCCAATGGATAAAAAAAAATTCAGAATATTTGCTAGGTTACCATAGTAACAATGTCGAAATAAAGCATCTAATTGGTTGACAATGACTGTGTATAAAATGTTAAGCAACAATTTATGCGTTGTCATAATTATCTGTTAAAAAAACTCATATTTTCTCAAGTACTGGCGGTCTATTCTCCAATTTAAAATAAAGCAATGTCGCCTACGACATCGGTATGATAATCCAATTATTGTAATAATTCATAATTTTTAGGCAGTGTTGCCTAAAAATTAGTGATGGGCATAATCGCATTATTTTAAGAATGGAATTATTGCATTATGAATTATTACAATAATTGGATTATCATAATTCGAATTACAATAATTTTATTTTTTTTTTGGAACATTTTAAATTCCTGATTCCTAAATGAATATGTAACTAGATTCTGATGTAACTAAACACTATATACTATCGGTTGATGTGGATAATTGCCATAATTGGATATGCGTCGTGCGATATGAATTCCGATTATAATTTAATAAATTTTCGCGCTTGCATTAATCATATAATTTAAATAGTTTCTTTTATTTGTTGTCGTGAAACGTAAAACGGAAAGCGACGAAAACATGAAAAAAACAGTGATAAGATAATGCTGATGCTGAGTCCACAGTTCACACAGCGGGCATTTCGATTAACATGATTATGTATTATTTCAGATTTTAGTCACATGAATGATTTTATGATATTTTCTGTTTTCTTTTTGAAAAGTCTCGTCTTTGTCGCGACGCGTCATCGAATCTGTGGAATCAGGTTATTTTTCGCAATTCAAAGTAAATCTGAATAATCGAGGGAATAATTCAATAATCGAATTATCAATTATTTTTAATTCGAATTATCCCATTACTATTAAAAATCACGCGCATGGAAAATTTTGATTCTTGATGATGACCATATCAATGCCCAAAAATCTGGAATGTCTTTTAAGACATTTTCTATTTGACATTTTTGCGCGTAGGCAAGACCCATTTAAAAAATGAATTTTCGTTCGTGATTGTTTTAACTAATTTACCTTTTTTTAAGATTAAGATTGTTTTGTTTGAATCGTAAATAAAAATATCGGTAATTATTGATATAAAGTTTATTACATTATTTTAATTACTAGATGAAAAGCCTGTCTCTGCCAGGCGAGAGACAATATTAGTAGCCTCTATCTGCCGATGTAGACGCCTTCCGTACGGCTAACGTTCGAAAAAACACGTGTTTTTGCTCCGTATTCCGTGGGGCGAAATTCAAAAAGGTAATGCGGTTTCGTTAGGTTCTAGCCAAATTGCTAAAGACTACCACTGTGCCAAATTTAATGATTTTAGTCTCAAGCTCATAACTTCAGAATCACGTGGACAGACATTATACATATATATATACCTATCAAAATATTTCCAACTTATAATAATTATTCAATAATATATATTGTATATATTATATATATATATATATATATATATATATATATATATATATATATATATATATATATATATATATATATATATATATATATATATGGTTACAATAGTAATAGTGTATATATATAGCATATAATATAAGTTTGATTCGAGTGCATGCCAGTCGGGATCTCGGAAACCCATAAGAGAAACGAAGTCATTTTCTCAATTACTGGCAAAGTATTCGCATTTAGATGCTCTGCACTACATATCCGAATAGAAAGTTGTAATAATTCGAGTACTTCCGAAGATATCCGGTAAAAAACCAAAATTTGCCGGATTTCGAATTTTATTTTTTCTGACGTTATTTAAAAGAGATATGGAAAAACAAAAAGACACTTTTTCATGGCCACTTCTTAATTCCTTTATCTTAAAACAATGTTACAGAGATTTTCCGTAACTAAACACTTCTCGTTTTCGTTAGACCATCATCAACTTTATTTTCTAAATAACACCCTGGGTTATTTATTTAAATGAATTTTAACCCCTTATTATCCCAATTACAGCAATTTATTCGTAATAACACTTAATATTTGTTAACAAACATGAAACGCACCTATAAGAAATGATGTGGGTTCCTTGTCTTACTCATTGTCTCTTATGGAAAATATGTTTATTTAACAGAAAAATATAAAATGTGATACATCATTATAATTAGGATTATAACTGCTTCAAAAAAATGCAATAAACAATTGAGTGCCGTATTTAAAAAAATAAAGTTGATGATGGTTTAACGAAAAACGGAAACGTCGCATTACGGAAAAATTTCTCGCGCCGCTGTTTTCTTTGAGAAGAAGATAGCCATGAGAAAGAATGTCTTTGACATTTTTTTCCATATCCCTTTAAATAACGCCATTTAAGAAAATAAAATCGCGAAAATTGTTTTAAAATCTAGGTTTTTTCGAGATATCTCCGGAAGTACTCGGAATTTTACAACTTTCTAATGGGTGATTTTATTGTTATAAAATCAAATACGCAGTTCTGCCATGGCTAGCCGACTTCGTATCTCTTAATGGTTTCCGAGATCTACGTGCAACGGTCTGTGGCACCCTTGTATATATATATAGCATATATATATATAAATATATATATATATATATATATATATATATATATATATATATATATATTATATATATATATATATATACTATATACTTCGCCAAATTAATTTTTTTATCAAGCCTTAACTTTAAAATTAATGGACAGACAAAAAATAAATATATATATTAACTAGAATGTCAACATAGTTTCGTTTCTAGGGTATTAGTTTTCGTTTCATAGCCTACTGTGGTTTTTTATATCTGGACAGTCCATCATAGAATGTATGCCTGATACCTAACGTAACCGTGGGTGTCTTAAGAGTGGTGAGAGGGAGTTTGTTCACACGGGACTAAAATATTTGGAGACTGGGAGGAGAAGGAAAAACTTCCACGGGTAACAGGTTCCAAAGTCTGGACACTCTGGGGATGAAGAAACGAAGAAGTTGAGTTGTCCAAAAAGATACGATAAAAGCTGCACTACGTGTTGTTCTGATGGGAGCTGCCAGAGGAGTGAATTTAAACTGGTCAACTCCTATAAGCAGAAGCCGTGAATGAAAATGCCTTATAGAAAAGCAAATGTGATCTCCTTCACAGCTCGACGGTGGGCAAGAGGAGGTGAAGCCTTTCTGTAAGCGTGGGTTCATTAATGGTAAGATGAACTGTTTTCTTTGAATTGAGTCCAGAATGCTAAGTGCTGCTGGAGACGACCTAATTCCTCCAGGACATAAATGAACAACATTCCAGCAAGAGGTTGGATTTGAGATACATACATAGTATACCCAACATTGAAAAAAGAAAAACTTTCTGTCTCTAACAAAGAAATCGTAATAGCTTTGTTAAAGCTTTGCCAAGGCTATGGATGTAATGTGTTTGTACCAGTCATAGTGTTACTTCTCAAAAGTTATGCCGATAAAATTTTATAACGACTCCTTTATTCTGGGCAGAACTTGGCCGCTCCTATGTAACGGATGAACATTGTCAGACTTCTTTTCGACATGACTGCGATTGTTTTTGAGGCATTAAACGTCAATAAGATGTTTTGATGCCCCAATCACAAGATAAGTTTGAGTAGTCTTGTAAGAGAGACATCCGCATTTGACCTTACGCTACATTTCCAAATTAGGCTTATTGACTGGTTTAAGAAATTGAATGTTATAGTGGAGGTACTATCCATAACCATAACTATGATGAGATTGATTGTGGATAAGAGCAGATCGTAAATGTGAACAAAAGAAATAGATTGGATGCCAGTACTTGAGTATGTTAGCAACCCAGCATTAACCTGGTAGAAACTGGAAAGCTTTATCATCTACTAGAATGTAACTGATATACGTCGATTAGAAAGGAAACTGGAGGGCCAAGAGCAAAGCTTAAGCACGAAGGAAGACCGTACTAAGGAAAGTTTGTTAAGAAAGGTCGTCATGCCAGACCTGATATAAAGTTTGAGAATATGTCAGGAGAAGAAACGATCTGGGAGTTCACCAAGAAACTCAAGGGACACTAGATTCCAGTTGTGTGAGACAAAGGAAAGAAGATCAGCTGTGGATCTTCTGTAAAGGAATCCATACTGTCTATCATGTAAGATCTTTTGTTCTTCCAGATATTTTTGGGATTTGGAAATTAATGATTTTTTAAATTACTTTGAATGGACAACAGAAACAACAGTGGTAGAGTCAACCTTTCTGTATGGGGGCAACGTTTAAAGGTAAGTTCTTATCTCTTAAAACATTTTTATTGAAAGAAAAAAAACACACAACAATAAACAAACAAATCCTATATTTGAAACTTTAGGCCAGAAAAGGAAAAATAATGACGCAATATAAAAAAATGTTCTTAGCCAGCAGTTTTTTTCTTAATATTGTAACTTTTTGGCTGTGTTGTTGTAACATCATTTTTTTCACGATATTCCTTCCTGAACTCCAGCACCTGACTTTTTTTCTTTTTTTTATCCATTTTTACTCTTAACAAGTCATCTCTTGCATAGACAATAAACGACTAAATATAACACCACAAGAGGAGAATATGAGTGCCAGAAATAAATAATATACGTTTGAAATCTGCCGATTGTAAATAGTAAAAAAATAAAGTAAACAATTCTGGAATATATCCAATACCGACACAATAAAAAGAAATGCCGCCACTTGACGGACGCGCGCTTAAGCTGGTAGAAACTTTTACCATCCGCGGTGTTACGTGCTTTTTTGAAGAGAATAACCGCTCTGATGACACTTTGGGGAGACAGTAAAAATTATTAACAAAAAGTGTGGACAACCTTATTATTTTAAAAATAGGACTTCTGCAAAATTACACCAGCAAGTCAAAAAATGTTTATTCCACAGCATAGTATGTTGTAAAGAATACCTGTTTTACGATCAACGGAATAGGAAATGTCTTGGGCGCAAGGGCGCTGGTCTAGAGGGGCAGGGGGGGGGGCAGTCGCCTCCCCAATTCCCACCCGGCTACGCCACTGATAAAAGAATAGATATATGTTCCAGTAGTTAGAAAGAAGAGTTTTACTCCTTTTTTGGGGACAGGTTGCACGTGCAGCTTTTAGAGATTTGAAAGAGTATAGCTTAAGATGGGATTACAAACTCGGAAGCACATTTTTTTAAAACGATTCCTGGTATGCCATCCAGCCCAGATGATTTTTTAGTATTAAGTAAAGGTTTAAAGTAACAAAGTTTTAATAATCGCATAGTAAAACATGGTGTATTTTATTTTTGAAAAGAGAATTTTATATGCCGTATTTTTAGAAAAAAAATATACAGGGTGTTCCATTTTAAAAAATGACGTTGGATCTATAACTTTTTTACCTAACTCCGTATTTTTATTCTGAAAACTGCGGATTATATTAAACAATTATTATAAAGAAAATTTGTATAAAACATTCTTCTGTATCTCTTTTCACTTAGAAAATATAGGATCATTCTAAAATTTACCATTTTTTTTTATTTTCTAGCATATCTCTTAAGTAAGCGAAAATTTTTAAATTATGATTTTACCATTTTAAGTTTTTTGTTTTTTTTTTTAATTTTAATAACATGAAACCTGTCAAATATGAGAAAAGCTACAAGTAGGGACCTGTTTAGTTCTCGTTGGACCTTTTACATGTATTCAGTAATTTTTAAATCTACCACATGATAATTTTATTTTTTTTTTCAGACTGCTAAATTCTTCAAATCTAAATTCTGAACCCCAAATTCCAGTGCTTCCATCTGCACCTAACTATCAGCCTAGTCGAAGACGAGAAGAAGCCAAGGTACTTCAAAATTTAAGAAGAAGACTCAATGCCGCCAAAATCGTACAGGCTAACAGGCCTGAACCCGTCGAGGCCAGATCTTGTGTTAATAATAACTTAAGCCCAGAAGAAATCGATAATCGACCTTTTCTTTTACAAAAGGTAAGATCACAATAATAACAAGAAAAACTGGCCCTATTACAGCAATACTTACAACAAAATTTTGCTATATTGGCTAAATTTCAATATTACATCTCAGATGAAAGCGCAGCGAGACTTCTATATATCACGTGGTCTTGGAATAAGCGGAGTTATCTGGATGCAGATTGGCATTGTCTTCTATGACACAACGCAACCTTAGAAAAACATATGTCAAATCACAGAAGACAACGTCCCAATGATTTGCTTATAAAATGATGGACATTCTCTCCTACGTTAGACAACATGTTATAAATATACAATGTGTTCCAAATTGGGCCTACATGTATTGGTAACTCGGGAACCAATAGAGCTACAGTGTTGGTTAAATTAGGAAAGTTTTAGACAATTTAATTGCAAAATTATATCTGCTTTCAGATTTTATTTATCCTTTATGGTTTTTACGATAATTAAGAAAAACCAAATTGGTGCATTTTTTACTTTTGCCTGTAGCTCGCAAACTACCAATTTTACGGTTTTAAGATTTCTACATTATTAGAACACTTTTTTAAGAAGAATTTAATTAAAGTAAAAATATTTTTCCAACTTTATTTGTTTTTGAGATATTTACCCAAACTTTGGATTTTCATACGGACGCCCTATTGGATTTTTACATTTTTGAAAAGAGCTCTTCAAGAGCTTTTTATTGATGTATCACATGCCTAGTGATTTTTCAGATTGCTTAAGCTCTAAAAACGATAATTTTGCGTGACCCAGGCTAAGACTAGACTGCGTGATGGCCGCCCATTTCAAAAAACAAATGATACGCATTTTATAATTTAAATAATGTAAATGTCAAAATTAGCGTGCATCTTATTTCTCGTTTAGAAACGCCTTCAACAAAAATTCAAGTTTTGATTATTTTAAGTATTTACCATAATGGCTTTTAATTATTCCAATCATGAAAAGGAGGATATGCTAGAAATTTATTTTAAATCTAATTGAAATACAGAAGCTGCAACACTTGCATACGAAAAACAATTTCCGGAGCGGCAACAATCTAACCAAAGACATTTTAGATTCTTAGTTACGAACTTATTAGCCTATGGATCTTTTGTTAAACCGAATCCCGAAACTTATACAAAAAATAATAAAGCATCCATACAAACCACGTATTGTCCAGGGTCTTCAGAGGAATGATTTCAATAGACGAATCACCTTTAGTCAATGGTTCATTACTAAATGTCAACAGATACCCAATTTCCAATCCAAGGTTCTCTGGACAGACGAAATCCGGTTTACAAATTTTGGAATTTTTAATAGGCACAATTATCACTGCTGGGATACAGAAAATCCACATAATTTAGAAGAAAAGACGGCTACAAACAAGATTTGGCTTTAATGTCTGGTGTGGCATTATAGGTAATTTAAAATGCACCTTTTATTTACGTCTCAGAATTAAATAAAACATTTATTTTTCTGTTTTAGACAACCGTTTAATTTGACCATTTATTTTTGAAGAAACTCTCACTGGAGATAGGTATTTGCTACTCCTCCAAGAGCAGATTTTACCGGACATTATAAATACAGTTCCGCCAAATGAAATAAATAATTTGTGGTTTCAGCAAGACGGATGTCCAGCGCACAGTACCAGGGAGGTGATGGAGGACCTTAGAAATACCTTTAATGACCACATAATCTCTAATAATGGGCCAATTGCTTGGCCAGCTAGATCACCGGACATCACACCCCCTGATTTTTACCTATGGGGACACACAAAAAATGAGGTGTACGAGTTTTCTTCACCCGAAACTAGGCTGGAACTAGAACACAGGGTACAGGGATGTGTTTGCTTCCATCAACCGAAACACGTTACGAGGAGTAACCCGCAAGGTGTTGGAAAAATGCGAGAAATGTGTGGAAAATGGAGGAAGACAAGTACTGTGATTTTATTTTCTTGTTTACTCATACATTTTTGTTTTACAGTTGTGTTTAATTATTATCAGTTTAAGATAATATTAGGAAGTATTAATTTTTACAAAAAGCATCACTTTTTTTGTATAAGTTTTGAATTTCGCTCTCACAAAAGATCCATACGGTAACAAGTTCATCACTAAGAATCTTAAATGTCTATGGTTAGGTTGATGCTGCTCCGGATGCGTATCATTTGTTCTTTATGAAACGGGGCGGCCATTACGCACTCTAGTCTAAGCCTACTATCAAATAAACAAAAATTATCGTTTTTAGAGCTTAAGCAATCTGAAAACCTAGACTTGTAATACATCAATGAAAAGCTCTTGAAGAGCTCTTTTCAAAAATGTAAAAATTCAATATGGCGTCTGTATGAAAATCCAAAGTTTGAGTAAATATCTTAAGAACAAATAAAGTTAGAAACATATTTTTACTTAAATCAAATTATTCTTTAAAAGTGTCCTAATAGTGAAGTAATCGTAAAACCGTAAAATTGGTAGTTTGCGAGCTACAGGCAAAAGTAGAAAATGCACCATTTTGGTTTTTCTTAATTATCTCAAAAACCATAAAAGATAAATAAAATCTAAAAGCAGATTTAAATTTGCAATTAAATTTTCTAAAACTTTCCCAATTTAACCAATACTGTAGCTCTAATGGTTCCCGAGTTACCATTACATGTAGGTCCAATTTGGGACACACTGTAGATGCGTCTGAATGAAGTGGATTTTGTCACAAATATGAGGTATAATCTGTCCTGTTTTGGCGCCATCGTGTCGATAGTGTTTGTTTTATTTGGCAATTTAGCAACACCATCTTAACTTTGGTCGTGGTTAGTTCATGTGAATAGTAATTTCGTAAAAAACCTCCTCGTTTTCCTTGAAATGAGAGCCATTTTAAATATATGCATAGGAAAATTGTTTGGTAAAAAATTTTCAACTGACTGTGATTTTTAGAAAATCATAAATAATTTTGCAAAACTTGGGATATGACGATAAAATTTAATCCAATTTACGAAAAAAAAAAACAAATAAAGGATGTTCTTTTAAAATTTAATTTTTTCCTGGGGGCAAGCAAAAAAATTAACTTTTTTCGCAAATTTTGAATATGATTTTTTTACCAATGTGTTTCCCTTGGGATGAATAGCATCTTATATAATTAGTGTGGGTACCATGTCTTACTCTCTTTAAATAAAAATAAGAATAATAAAAATCCCAGAGCCGCCAGTGAGTAATAATCAGTTCTGCTTACCACTAATCAAAACTAGCAGAACTAGAACTAAGTGCTAGTTCTGGTTAATAGTAAGAAGAACTAGCTCTCAATTCTCCTAACTCTCCTGTGAGCACCGGGACATTCGGGAATAGAAGACAACGAAAAAGCGGATGAGCTAGCGATATATAAATCATCCACACCAAACTTTGGACCAAAACCTGCCCTTGGAGTGACCAAAAGCACAGCACGAGGACGAACCAGGGAATGGATCCAAAACAAACACAAGTAATCCTGCTTCAGCATTAATAGAATAGGACGTGAAAAAGGCTTTAAAAAGGGCCCACCCAAAAGAACAAAGAAAAAACTATTAACACAAAGTAGAAAAAGACTTCGCATAACAGTAGGGTTGCTATCAGGGCACGATAGCTTAAGAGGACACCTACACAAGATAGGCTCAAACAATGGGGACCCAAGTGGGGGTGTGAAGCGTTAAATCACGAAAAACATTAATTATTTGAGCAACCGAAAATGAACCCACAGGAATATATCAACCAGCCAATTTCGGGGTTATACAGACTTGTGAAAGGAACAAGAGTAGTGGGAGGATTGGTATAAAATAAAATAGGAAGGGAAGACAAAAAAACAGAACTACCAAAAAGAAGCGGCACCTATCGGCCTACATAAATAAAGATCCCCCAATGCAAAATCTTACTGACTGTTTTTAGGTATTACAATTGAATAATAAATTAGAATAACAAAACATTTGAATTTGATTTTTATTGTAGAAATTGTCCTCATAATGGGGAATTTTTCGCGACAAATGCTGCTGCATTTAGACGTTCAATATTCAACATGTGGTTTCCTAACGCAGGAGAGAACGTTGGACACTTTTTATGGGGAAATTTTTAAAGCATTGTCTTCCGTGATTTGACATACATTTTTTTAGGGTTGCGTCGTACCAAGAAAAGAATACTAGAGCTTTCTGTTTTTTTGTTAATGTTATGGATTTGGACGCGACGGTATAACTTTGTTTTTCGTCACTAGATATAATTTTGTTAGCACTTATTACATAGTTTTAAATAAAGACAACAATTTGATTTGTTCATTAAAGAACCCAAAAAATATACTCTTAACGTGACGCCATCTTTGTTTTAATGCTCTGTATCTAAAAGAAGATACTTGCTAGCGGCACTTTGAATACGTTGGGTAATTACCAAAGAGATATGTGAATGGATTCTAAACACAGTTTTTCAATTTTTTTAAAGCTTTTGTCTTAAGAGTCCATTCGCGCCGCGAAAATTGGATCCAATTTGGGGTTTGGGGCATAATGTTTTTCTCAAAAACGGTATAAGTTATCGATAATTTTTAAAAACTATATGAAAGCCAATACTTAAATCTAGGCTTCTGCTGTAATAGTTTTTTAAATTTGGATTTAGTTTTTAATATTTCCTTGAGTGAAAGTCACCCTAAAATCGGTTATGTTTAGATACTATTTTCTCTTAACTTGACTCATATTCCAAAAATCCGTTACAGCAGAGGCATAGATTATTTCTTTACCTTTAAAATGGTGTATAACTTATGTCATTTAAGTGAAAAATAGTTACCGAAAAACGTTATCTCCTGTAGGCTTGCAATCGAAAACAACATCGCATCGATACACCGAATTTGGAAGAACCTAAATAAAATATAATATTTTTAATGCGGCTATACAAAAATTGTGGTAGTGGGAGTTTGTTAGTCTCGGCCCACCGTCTCCGCGTCCTTTTCCCCGACCCCTAAGGTGTAGCGTAAATGCACTCTTAAAGTTTCAATTTAAATTTTTGGAATTTTAGTTTGCTTTTATAATTTAACAAAATTAAAGCATTATATTAGAATATTTGATAATTTATTTTAAAAGGTCTCTTCGAATACATTCCTAAACAAATAAAAGCTCTGTTAGTTATCAAGTTCAGAGTAAGACAGAGTAGGTAAGTGGAGAACTGAAAAGTGGAACTAAGTGTAAATAAGTTCCGTATATGATTTTTATACCTAACGCATTTTAGACTTATTTCAGAAATTAAAAATGGCTTTATGGTTATGTTTATAAAAAACAACTTTTAGTCTAACCACAACTAACCACAACTAAGTGTAAATAAGTTCCGTATATGATTTTTATACCTAACTCATTTTAGACTTATTTCAGAAATTAAAAATGGCTTTATGGTTATGTTTATAAAAAACAACTTTTAGTCTTGTAGTAAACACGCATTTAACTTCACTATTTCGTTTGTGAAAACTAGTTTACACCAGAATTCATACCAAATACCCAGTCCTAAATTACACTGACGATAACAAACGGTTTATTGACTAAAAAGTATAAAATGAAGTACTTTCTTTCTGGATAACAAACAGACCTAAATAGAACACACAGAATGTCCTCCGTAGCTATCCATAAATTTGTAGCACCTTATTTATTATGGCTATTTTTTTTGAGACTATAAAATAATAAAACTTCGTTTAAAAAAATGTTTATTTAAATCAAAATGGCATTAAGTGATTTTCTAACATATTTTTTCTATAAATTATGGTTTATATTCCCACTTTATCAGCTTCGGAGGCACCACAACCTCGCCTTGTGTTTCATAGTCTACACTTGGAAATTCTATCTTTTGTATTGGTGTTTTTCTCGGTACCTTAATTACCGGTTCGTAGACTGAAGACGATAACGGAGGCTGCATCGGAGGCGGCGCCGGAGGCATTACGAGTGGCGCCACCGGAGGCATCAACGCAGACGACACTAAAGGCATCCCCGGAGACATCACCGGAGGAAGTACCGCAGGCCCAATGGGTTGTACATAGGCTGGGTTATCTAAAAGCACGTTGGTAACCTTGGGTAACTCTGGTTCGGCGGGAAGTCTAAAACATACAACCAAACATATGTGTACCCTTTATTGTTCATTAATATGTTGTATTATTAGGATAATTAAATAAAGAGGTTTGAAGAAATTAGATAATTAAAATAACTTTTTAAAAATTTAAACATTTTTATTGTTTTAATACCACTAAAATTTTGGACTTCCGTTGTCTTTATTTGTTAATTGGTACACAATGTTTCGGTTAATATCTTCACAGTGTTTGATGACCTCTTTTATAATTCATAAATAACAAATGCTACGAATTTTTACTTTTTTTTTTAATTAAAGTCTAAAAAAAAAAATTAATATTTTTTATTTTAAATTTTAATTTTTATTACTTTTTAATGCCCATAGATGCAGATGTTATTTTTCTAATAGTTTAAACATTGGCAGATTTCATTTTACATGGAAGTACATAATATAGTAACCTAGAAAGGTTGTGGCGGTCTTGAAATTAGAGCAACGTTGGGAAAGATACACTTAAACTTATAAGAGCTAATAAACAATTAGTTAAGTAATTGCTTTTAACATGTACTTATTAAGTACCAATGGCATTAAATCGGTAAGCCTATAAACAACGAATACACTCCTGGGCATATAAAACCGGACAAAGAAAATTTTATTTAAAGTCAATTTTAAATAACTTCAGTTTTCTATCTATTTTAATGATTTTGTGTCAAGCTTTAGCACTATCATCCTGATTCTTATTTAATACCGGGCTGGCAAAATTTCAGATAGGCTTGGTGTTATACAAGGTAGAAGCAAGAAGTGTATTTTGCCCTAAATTTTAAAACACTCTGTGAAAAAAATTAAATTTTATATAGATAAATCTTTGTATAACATTAATAAGCCACATTTTTTTCTTAACATTCCGCTTTTTAATTCATATTAATATCTTTATTCCTAAAGAAAACACACTTTCTTTTAAGAAAAATGTGCAATTTACAACAGTATCTTCAATTTGGGGAAAAAAAAAGGCGCAATTTACAACAGTAACAAAACTAAAAACATGACCGATAAATTAAGCAGATAAATAAATATTATTAAAGTGTATTACCTCCTCGTGCTCTAATAACTGCTGCCATTTTGACGAGGTAAGCTTTGAACACAATTGGCAATCGCCCTTTACGAAATGTTATTCCACTCTTTAAGAAGCAAAACTTAAAGATCTGAAATGCATTTCTAGTTGTCGGTTACGAACAAGCCTCCCAACATGCCCCACACATGCTCGATCGGATTTAGATCAGAGCTTCGTGGAAGGCCAATCTAATCGTTGAATGTACATTTCATCCAGATAATCATTGACAACTTTTACGTTATGAGTCCTAGCATTATCGTGCATCAAACAAAATTATCACCAACAAATAGAGCAAAAGGAATGACGTGGTCGGATAAACATTCTTCAATATAATGATTAGCAGTTAAAGCGCCATTTTCGATTAAAACAAGGTTTGTACGAGCTTCTATTGAAATTTCAGCCCATACCATAACACTACCACCTTCAAGGGTGGTGTTCTTGGAAATATACAATAATCCGCAAATCGTTTTCCTTGTCTTCTCCATATACGCTCACGCTTATCCGGCAAACGCAAGCAAAAACGCGATTCGTCTGTGAATAGCACATATGCACTCTTGGTCATTAAAGTCTCTATCATCACGTACAAAAGCCAATCGTTGAGCACGATGGGCTGCAAGTAAAGAAGTAAAGCTGTACAAGCTGCTGGTCTTCTTGAAATCAATCCCTGTTCACGTAATCTACGGCAGACTGTTCGTCCAGACGCTCTAGTGCCACGTACATTTTCAAGTCGACGACTAATAACATTAGAAGTTACTCCGCGATCCCGTAAAGCAGATAAAGTAACAAACCAAAGAGATTTGGTTCTTGACTGGTCAGTTTTCCGAGCCTGGACGTCGCAGGTACTCACCGTTCTGGTGGAAGCTACTTATCGCATCGTGTATAGTGTACCTGGCTCTACCCCAGAAATTTGCAATGTAACGTATATCACGACCATCGTCGTTCAATGCAACAGCTTGAGCAGCATCCTCAGGTCGCATTTTCAAAAAAGTAATGCTAAATAACGATAAACTTACACTTTTTAGAAACAATAAAAACCATATTAACAGTAATCGTTACGTTACTATGCAACGTAATGCAAAAGGTACCTTGATTGAAATGTAATAATTTAATTTCTGTTATTATTGTCAATTACATATTTTTCTTTAAAAAATTGTGTTTTCTTTAAGAATAAAGATATGAATATGAATCAGAAAATGGAGTGTTAGGAAAAAGATGTGGATTTCTATTGTCCTATAAAGAGATTTCATCATTGTGTCATTGAATTATTCCACAGAGTGTTTTGAAAATTACCTTGTACAACACCAAGCCCATTTAAAAATTTTTTGAAAACTCGTTATTCAATGAGAATCAGGATAATAACGTAGCTAGCTTCTCTTTCATTTTGATAAAAAAATACATATATTTAACATTTCTTCAAAAGCGTTATACAATGTTATGGTTTCAATAACATTAAAATCTTGAACTTTTGTTGCCTTTATTTGTTAATTGATACTCAACGTTTTAGTTAGTGATGTATCTTCAACCGTGTTCAAGTGATAACTAAAAATTATTCTTAAAAGCTACGACCTTATATAGTATTCCTTGTTCGCAAACTTTCTATAAATCATAGCTCTAAGAGAAGTTTTTTAGTTATCACTTGAGATTAGAAATTCATACAATCCAAAAAGTTGTTATGAAGACAATGAAAGTCCCAGATTTTTGGTGTTAATTAAACCAAAACATCGTCTTTAAGGACATATATACGTTGCTATTTGGTCCTCTACTAAGCTACAAAGCTGGGACGGATCCTTCCAAAAAAGATATCAGATCACCAATACAGATCATCATTTTAAGGAAAGGAATCGAATCCAGGGAATCCAGTTCCTATTTAGCGGATCACGAATCCGAATTATCTTTAGTTTTTATGCTTACAAATGGTAACCACGATAGGAATGACACTACATAATCCAAATAATACATCAGGCGCCAAAGATTTTAGCACCATGCCCGAACCACAAAATATAATTTTTCCCTCTTAAACAAATTAGTTTTTAGTAACTATTCTTCAAATTTGAACACGTTATTTCTGAGATCAACATTAAACCACCCTTAAATGGGACATTATTTTAAACTCTATTCCAAAATTTGCGATGCCCGATCTTGATAAGGTGGCTTCCCACCGCCCGGAATTTTTACAGGCCAGGCCGCGCGTTGACGGAAAAACTGGCAGCGCGTAGATCAGGAACGGATTTCAGGCGGAACTCTTCCCACGGCGTGTTTGTGCCATAGAAACTTTTTTAAAATCAGTCAGCTATTTACATATGTATTTTTAGTAATTGTTTTACTGGTGTTCAGGGTTGATGATTACCATCGGTAATCAGTAGAGTTAATAAATTTGTAAGTAATTTCGTTTGTCGACTCTATATTTTAAAAAACTTCAAAAGCAACTTGTTGCAGAGTCACTTAAAAACAATGACGTTGACAATGCACCAACAGTAACAAAACAGGCCTGCGCAGGCAAGAACGCGCCGCGCTGGTTCGCGCCTTTGAAGTTACCGACTCGCAACGGATTCGTCGCACCTCCTCGCGCCACCTCAAGCCGGGATTCAACGGCGCGTGGAATGGCAATCCTGGGTTGACTGTCCAAAGTGTCAAGGTTGGCGCGTCGAAATGTGGTCGGGCCCAGAGTCTATTAATCTAGGGAGTTATGACATCGTCGAGAATGGGGATAGAAAAAGTCCAAGCCGTGAAGGTGTGAAAGGGGTCGCTTATGTTGGCAGCCCTGTCGGGGTAACTCTAAAAGTTACTAGCACATTCTCAATAGCTGTGGACAGAGTCGTGCCACAAATTGAAGTTATTGTATGGGGTTATTTTTACAGTTGAAAATATTTGTGTACAGAGTTGATATTTTATTGGTTCTGACTGTTTTTACTATATTGTTTTTGGTAGTGGTTAGTCGTGTAGTTTTAATTAGTCCTTGATGTGCAATCACCAAAAAGTTGTGTTTCTCCTTAAGGATTCTGTTATTTGCTCGGAGCATGTTAAAACAGACGATTTTTATGTCTTCCAGAAAAATTGCAAAAGCGGTGATTATGAGATCCTGATTAAAAAGTAAAAATGCGATTAATGAAAGAAGGTAAGGTGAAAAATATGATTTATCCTAATTAACAAATATTCTTTTATTGTAGCAGTTCCATTCAGTTTGCATTATTACACCTCGGATAACACAAACACGGTTTTTAAGTCGACCAGTGACTCTTCACAACTCGGAGTGTAGTTACACAGTTATTAGTAAGTAAATTGAAATTTTTTTGTGTAATTTTAATTATAGTTATTTGTTGTCAAGAAAGTAAATAGTCAATATTGACTTGTTTATACCTAGAACTGATCAACTTTAGGTATATGCATTAATGTACCTTAAGAATGTGTGTTTAATATTTTTTCCCACTATTTTGTACATTTATTAAGTTTGCGGTTAGTTACATTCTTTAATTGTATTTAATTTTTTTGATACTTATCTACCAATTACTTGGTATGTTATGTTGAAAATGACATGTTTTAAAATATAATTTTATTTTTTAGATTTGCCTTTTACAAGTTTAAAATTAACTGATGTAAACCTACCTTGCACTGAAGAAGTTTTTGTTTAGATTGTGTAGTATGAAGTGGACTGCGAAGAACTTGTAAGTAAGTTAGACTTTCGAGTACCAAATAAGAACACGAGATCTAATTCTTTGTTTTATCTTGCAAGTGCTGCAAACAAACTATAAATGAAATTTTTGTGTTTATATTAAGTAGGATTTTAATGCTTAAATGATGTGTGTATGTTTTAAAATATGAAATGTAGTATACCACAAAATATTATTTAAATAATACCACAACTGTGTTCTTTTCTTCATATCAAAATGTAAAAATTTCAGTTGTATTTTATTTAATTATTGCAATTGTAAATGTATTGTAGTGTTGTAGTTGTGAAACAAATAAAGTTTAGTTTTTTAGCAATAAACCTGTATTCACATTTTTTTACATAAAATAATTCATTTTATTGCCAAAGTGGAAAATTTTGCTATTATTCTGCAATATCAAGATATAAAGAAAAGAAATAAATAACTAGTTTTTTAAAGTAACTTAATTAGTTTTTAAAATAAAATAAAGGATTAATAGGCAAGTTTATATATTTATGAAGTAAAACAAAAACACCGTCATAAATTCCTAAAAAAGTTAATTTTTCTATGGCTTCCAGTATCTGATTTGGAGTTGGATATTTTGTAATCTTACAAAGACTTCAAGATAGCTTGTAAAAGCCAATTTCTGATCGTGCACTTACAGAAAAGCTTCCTTCCTGTCTTTCTTCTATAGGTATTTTCACGGCTTCTGCTTAGACGAGTTGGCCAGTATAATTTCTTTTCTGGCAGCTCCCAACAGAGCAACACTTAGTGCCAACTTTTATGCATCTTTTAACGGTTCAGCTAGACAGGCCCCGAACTTCCCGCTTTCTTCGTTCCTTCATCGAGAGTGTCAAGACTATGGAACCTACTACCTGCAGAATTTAAGTCTCTTGTAAATATACTCCCTCTTACCACACTTCAGCCACCCACGGGGCGTTCATACTAAGCCTCAGCCTTCGCGGACTGTTCCAAGATAAAAAAATAATTCAAAGTCCCCAAACTTGCTCATAAAATTTTATAAACGTGGTAATATAGGTGGGTATTTATTAAAGAAAAAAAAGGTGTTAATAATTCAATATCGTGTGTTTTAAAAATAGAGTAAGTACTCATAATTATAACAAATTAGCAATCATCAGTATTTTTCTACATTTTAAATTTTTTCTCATTTTTAAAATATTTAATGTAGTAGTACCATTGAAAAAGAGTACGCCATCAATCGTGTTGTCGCATTAATTTTTAATTTCAATGCTTAATTGAATTACATTTATATTTTTGTATAAATTTTGTTCGTCGGACACATTTTTTCGTTTCCACCTCAATTCTACGCCACTGTCCGGCATAAAATCCAACATGACCGAAATGGACCCTTCTTGACGTCACACAAGAGTTTTCAAATATGGCGGATGTCGCCAACCCCTTTAGATTAATAAACTCTGATCGGGCCGTTCCCACGGCGCGTAACGGGAATACGGTTTCAGACGTGGACACGCAGCGGTTGTACGTCCGGCAGTGTCAGCGGTAAAAAATTAAACGACTTGGTTTAATTGTACAAAAGAATAAATCGCTAGAGAACGTATTATCGTTGCTGATGCAGCCTATTATTTTATGTTAGGAACATACAAGATGTCAAGAGGACAAACAAAACGAAAGCAAAAAGTATTGGAGAATCTCTTTGTACAGAAATCGAGAACTTTCTGCAATAGTTTTTCGAAAGGTTTCCATCAATGTATTTTTCTTTTTAGAGTTCTGTTATTGAATATTTCAATACTCATTTGCTCTTTAATTCGCTTCCAGGCATCATGAATTGAATTCCTATTTTTATGATGTGGATCCCGTGGAGTTCCAAATAACTGACTGGGCTTCATAGAGGGATAAAATTTTTAACACCGTTTCATTCGACCACTCCATAATTGAAAGTACCAGCGTTGCCACTTGTAACATAATTATCAGATTTACCATATTTTTTACTAAAATGTAGACCCAATAAAAATGTGTAACATAATTGATAGTTGTAACATATTTTTGAGTCCCTCTATAAGAATGTTTTAAATTAATGGTTTTAATTGTCTGCAACCAACGCAGCGTAACAAAAAGAACAACATTTTTGTATTGGTGTGACCTCTATCAGTTAGCAATGATATTAATTAATTGAAATTTTTATTTCGTCAAAGCTACCGCCACCGCCATCTATGCAAAATCAGTTGATATCCCATTTGACCTTGATTAATGTTTTTTTAAGTTTTTGATTTGTTTTTTTATATGTATGTTTTTGTTGTTTTGTTTTATGTTTTTAAATGTTTTTTGTATATGTTCATATGCTTATGTATTTACATATGTGAGTATCTTTATGAGTGGTATTATTTTCTTTATATATCCTATGTAGGTATTACAAAATATTTAAAAATATAAGTATAAAATGAAGTATTATTTAATAATTTGTTTGATTTTTTCAAATGCTCCTCTTTTAGAATATTTACATTAAAAAACTTAAAAATAGTTTGTATATATGTGTATCTTTTGTCTAAAAAAAAAAAAAAAAAAGAATTTGTAACATAATTTTTTAAAGAAAAATTATTGATAATTCTGGCAACGCGCGGTTCCATAATTCCTTTACTGGCCGAGTGGCATCGCTGGAAAGTACTACACGGCACTGACAGTATAACGCGCATAGCCGCGTCATTGTATGACAATACTTTACGTGTTGCGCCTCAACGTCCGAGCTCCTTTGAACCGTGTTGATTTACCGACATATGACGGGACCAGAGGAAATAGAGAAGAGGAGAAAGCGCTTCAATCTGCGCGGAAAAGTCCAATATAAGGGCGCCGCCATGGTTTGCTTTTCTTGTCATTTGTCATCATTTGTGCTTGTCATGTCATAATCTTGTTTGTAAACAAAAATTTAATTAAAATGGTTTTGGATTAATAATATTACGTTTTATGAATGAAATTAAAATTTTAAGATGAAAACATGTACCATTGTTTAACAGTATACTATGCAGGTGAATAATTTGTATGAATTCAAAAATATTTATAGGTTAGAAGATTTTTTTTATGGTAAAAAGCTCAGAATATTGAAATCCTACATAATGTGTTTTTTAATTTTTTAGTAAGGATAAAGAAAGCAGAATACGTTATAAATATGCATATAATATATATTACAATTTTTAATAAAAGAGGCAAAGAAGATCCAGGTGACTTGGCAGAAACGATAAATGGAAATGCTAAAATCGAAATACCAACTTGTTTACCCAAAAAAGCTTTAAAAATTTTACCCAATAATTGCAGTGCTGTCTTTAGAACTCTAAAGTAAACATATCTTTTTAATGGATTCTTTAAAAGTCAAATAAAGGCCTCTGTTATTCAAAATTTGTGTACAGTATTTCACACTTTTTTATGTAAGTGCTCTTATCGAAGGTGTATTTCATAATTTGGTGTGTACAAAAAGTGCTAACTAATTCTGAATAACAACCAGACCTAAGTTACAATAAGAGAATATAGCAAAAAATGCATACAATAGGTTTGTTCCAACAGCGCCAGAAACCGTTCAAAAACCGTCACCGAACGATCACGCTCATGCGCAGTGATTAAAATGCGTCTCAATTTAATCACTGCGCATGAGCGTGATCGTTCGGTGACGGTTTTTTGATGTGTTGGAACAAACCTAATATAAAAGGCATTCTAAAGAATTTCCCAGCGAGAACATGCAATATGGACAAATAGCATTTTATTAAATAAAATAAATAATCAGTAAAGAAGTTTTTTATTTATACACTGTATTTTATGTCAAATGTTTTTTTTGCATTAAAAAGTAAATTTACTTTAAGAAATGACACTGGATAATACATGTAGTTGGCCCAATTGAACACCTTTATTTTATAAAAGGGTTGTTTAACAATATCTATAATCATATATCATCTTAAGCAGGTGATCATAGGTGTGACTTTTTTTTCTTACGAAAATTATAAAAGGAAGGTCCTATATATTTAAAAAAAAATACATGCTATATATTAATTTTTTTATATGCCCTGTGATGATACTAACCTCTTAACTTATGCCACTCGTTTTGTTTACCTATACCATTTTAAACAATGCTCAGGTCAGCTGCCATTCACATATCTTTTTCTTATTATACTCTTTTTTTCAATACTCTTGACAATTAATATTGTAAAATTGCAAACATAAATTTCTGTTTCCTGTTAAACTAACTTATTGTATTGTATAATTTAAAGATAATTTTTATCGATGTTTAAATATTGTAGATCACACATACACATTCCTAATTGAACAAATTTTTTCATAGAGTAGTTTATATTTAGGCTGCTGCAGTTTGAATGATTAATATGTGGCAATTGCCAATACTAAGATACCATAATAATAGAGTTATATAGAGCACAATCATGGGCAAGTTCACACTCTCCCTCTGAGGAATAGAAAAGTGACATTCTTACATAAATCTCGGTAAGGTTAGTTTGCTTCAGCTATTGGGTTAACAATAAAACAAGATATTTTTATTAACAGGCTTTATTGACCATTAAAGGGAATCAACTTGGTTAACTTATTTCTTATTCTTTCCCCTTGAATAGTTTTGGTATGGTGTTTCGCCATGGAATTGGTGATAATTGGTGGGTGCTTGGGTGGAAATGCCTTCCAAAAAAAAGCAGTCTTAAAATTTTTCCTCTTCCTATATGTTCACTATCCAGGAACTGTTTTAAACAAATGTGTCTGCTAGCTGACCAATTGTTCATTTGCAGTATACTCGACCATTTTTTAACCAAAACTACCTCTTTTGGACATCTAAAATTAAAATATTACATGTAAATTTTGTTTCGCCTGCAAGTATGCAAAAATCAAGAGACCTAAACTATTATAATGTATGTTATCTTATAAAATTACAATTAAACTATTTTAGCTCTAATTTTTCTAGGTTTTTATTTACCCAATAAAATATTTTCACTATATAAAATGGGGTACTTACAAACGAAAATAACTTCTGCTGTACTGTATCTTCTAGAATTGGAACACCCTAAATTCAGCTAAATTAGAGCATTATAAATGGAACACTTAACTAAAATAAAACGAAAGATACTAAGCCAAATCTAATCCAAAAAGTAAACAAAACATTTACGAAAAACTCTTGTTTATACGACAATCCTTTTTATTCCATGAGAACAACAAAGAAAACAAAACAAATGTCAATTTTGATTTGACAAGTAGAAGCAACCATGGCGGCTCACATGCCGTCCTCGTAAAATTGGATGCGCAGTGGTCGAAGCGCTTTCTCCCCCCTTCTATTTCTCTGGACGGGACTCACCGCGCCGACCAAAGATCGCCAAGCCTGCCCTATCCGACGGCGCGTAAACTGGCAAGTTTGGCGAGAGAACTGCCACTCCACGCGCCGTTGAATCCCGACTCCAGGCGACCGTCTTCCCACGGCGCGATGGCGCGAGCTGGCGCGGTTCGGCCTGCAAAAACACGGGTCGTGGGAAGCCACCTTTAGGCTTTTAAATGTAATTCTAGAGACAACCCTAAGCAACCTATAAACGGGACATCTGATTGTAATTTTACAGGAAGTTCCACAACTACCGTTTAATAATTTCTCCGCTCAAGAAATATAAAAATTTATTAAAATTTTAAGTTTATTTTTGTATACCTTAAATATAAATAATACAATGTCGCATTTAAAAGTCCCTCAGGGTAATCTCAAGGATAACATAATAAACATTCTATGGTTAGGAAAAAAAATGGTTCATTGAAATGTTGTTTTTCCGAATCTGAAAAACAACATATTTTGGTTAAAAATTACATGTGTGGTGTGTTTCCTTATTTAAAGATTCTAAAAGGCAGATTTTTTAAAATTCTTTCCGAAAATCAATGTGATGCTTTTTAGGAATCTTAAGTAAAAATTTAAAAATGTAAAATGGAAAATTTAAAATGACGGATTTTGGCATTAGAAACCTATTTGCCTGACTCAGAATATAAGTGGTTTTAAGGGTGCTAGGTCAAAATTTGGAAATTAATAATCTTTGATCAAAATTTGGAAATTGAAAATGGCGTATTTAGAATGGCGGAGTTTGGCATTTATAAACCGATTTGTCTTAAATTAAAAATATAAGGAATCGATTCGTTTTAAAATCGGATCCTTTCAAAAAGAATTGATTTCGGATCATTTTAAAATTATATATAACAATTTCGGATCACGGATCCCATTTTTAAAAAGTTATTGATTTCAGCCTTCAGGTCCTTTAAATGGCATCAAATCCCAGATTCGATTTCAAAAGGAATCGATTCCTAGATTTGATTTAAAAAAAAAACATTCCTACCCAGCTTTGCTTAGTTACTTCTTTTATTAAAATCAGTAATAATAATAAATATACTTACTCCCGGAAGTGTGGGTAATATGTTCGTGGATATACAATCTGGGAAAAACAATTATTAACAGTAATTGCCACTAAGGAAACGAGAAATATTGCTTTCATCATGTTCGATGCTAAAATGGCTAACAAGTTTTTACTATAATTAATAATTAGTGTAGGTAGATATAATAAAACAAAATAATAAAAATGTTTAATTGCATGTAGGCGATAAATTTTAATTTTTATCCCATTAATATATTTACTTTAGGAAACAGCTATTAAAATTATACGAGCAAGTAATTTTTATGCAAAAATTTATACAGTGAGCACCAAAAGCACCAAAAGTCGGGCATAAATTCGATTAAAATTCAGGTAATTAATTTTTAAGCTGCCCCATTTTTTGACACCCACGCCATTTAAGAGTATATACAGTCGTTAAAGGTTTTTTCCTCTAACCGCCATCAAAGTTGATGAAATTTGGCATATTAGTAGATTTTCAGCCCAAAAATCGAAAAATAAACAAATCCTTGATGAGAAGTGTCGAACACAGGGTGAAATTACCCCTGAACTTTTGAACTTATTTTTATATATAAAGGAATAGTTTTTTCTTAAAAATATTGCTGTTATTCGAAAGAACGAAAACTTTACGCTAGAAATGACTACTCACACATCCAAGGTATTTTTGTTGTAAATTTGAAAATCTTCTGAAAAGTAATATACCAAATAACAGAACAAGTCTGAACCTTCATTTCCTGCACAGTTATTCTGGCGAATTCGTTTACATAAATAAATAATGTGATTGCAACAGTAAGACATGGTCAATTACCCTTCATTAACCTTTGTTTCAATCCTATATGCTTCTAGCTTAAAAAATATAGCAGTGTTTATTATTCCTACCATTAGGGTGGAGAGGACTTACTTCTTCTTTGTGTTATAAGCTTTGCAACTCAACTTTTTGACCGTACCATCATGTTAATTAACAAATCAGGCTTCAATCATTGTACGCATTATAAGCAACATGGCAGAGTATCATTTTAAAGGAAGGATTAGATCTTTAAGAAAATATGTCTACATTTTTCAATACACTTAAGAAATTCAAATAATTTAAAAATCGTATCATCTTGAAAAATGAAACGGGATATCGGCCAGAGTGGTCTCGAAAGTTCCCCTTTTATACTTTTCTAAAAAGGAAAGCCCAGTTTTAAAATGCATGTACTTGAATTTCTCGGGGATGCTCCTGGAACGGCTGTTTGAACTTGAAATATTGGGTAAATATTAGGATAAAAGTTCGTATCTCGTATGGACCCAGGCGGACATGTTGGATTCTGCGCAGAGCAGGCAAAAAACGCGTCTTCTTTGCACAGACGGCTTGCTCGGTATGTTTACAAGCTGATTTGCTCTTACCAGTGTTGAGTAATTTCTTGTGGAAATGTTTATTTATATACCTGCCAATAATGGACAGAAAAATAGAAGAAATAGGAATAATTTCAATTTACCCAAGGCAGGGAAAACAACATGTCATCTTGACACAGTCGGCTTGCTGAGGAGTTTTCAGGCTAGTTTACTTGCCAATTTGCTGATTACAATTACAAGTTACGTTTTGCTTATTGATATGGCCTAGCTTTGAGCCCAAAACGAACCATTTTGCAACATAAAATTGTTAATAGCAATTTACCATCAACTTCCTAGATCGAATAAACTCGAAAATCGCTACCAAAAAAAAGTGCAGAATTCCAACTTAAGATCTCAAAAATCTATAAAATATAAGCAGCACCGTACGTGTTGACGGCCCCATGCCCCATTTCTAGCTACGAGCCTGGTCACAACTCAGGGATTAATCATGCTGTTTCTTCTATCGCACTTGTAAACTCCACTGCAAAAGGGATTAGGACTTATTTCCCGTTATTTCTGCTTTTAAAGGATATTACACATTTTTTCATATCTAAGGGTGGTTTTTACCCCCTTTCCGACACCCCAGAGCAGGGATTTTAGTATTTTAGGTTTTCGGGTACCAAACACTACAGTACCAAATTTTATCAACTTTGGGCTCGGTTAGAGGTAGGGGGCTATTTTTGCCTCTAACAACTGGATCTTACTCCAGATCATAAATAATTTTTTTCAGGCTTAGAGACTGTCTTGTAGAGCTGAGACCACTCTTTTAAAAAAGAAAATCGATTTACGGATCCGAATACTCGTAAAGGAATTGAATCACTAATAAGAATCAGGATTCTTTTTTTTAAGGAAAAAAGGATTCGAATGCAAGGAATCGATTCCTATTAATCAGGTCACGAATCCGAATAATCTTTAGTTTTTATACTTACAAATGGTAAATATGATACGAATGAAACTACAAAATCCAGATAATGAGTCAAGTACCAAAGATTCTAGTACGATGCCCGAGCCACGAAATATAATTTCAGCCTCGTTTTGAAGTGTATATGTGAAGTTTGTAATATGTTATTTTTTCGAATTGTATTCCAAAACTTGCGATGCTAGATCTTTGTAAGTTTTGGTAAATGGAACTTGTTACTTAAACTTTTCAGAAAGTTTCACAAGCACCGTTTTGTAATTTATCTGCTCCCGGAATATAAAAATATAATAACATTTTAAATTCTTTCAGAATAATTATAATAAAATGTTCCTTTTCCTTTAAATCTTAAAATATTTAAGTTTCGTGTGAATAAATTCCCTTTTACCACACTTTAGACACCCACGGTACGTTGGTAAAGTCTGGCAACCGTATCTGTGACAGTGCGGCGTCGGTAAGGGGAAGGAAGTTGTAAACCAAACATGGCGTACTTCATTCATATAAAGCACAGCGGCGTGCGGATTTTCCAAAAGTTCAGGAATATTTTGTAATTTGTTTAAATGAAATAATGTGTACAGTATACATTTATGTTTTATTTAAAATATATTTTAAATGTACGGTCGTCACCAAAAATAAAGGCATTTAAAGACCATCAGTAACAATTTCACAAAATAGTTCATGGAAAGTTAAAAATCCAGAAAAACGTCGTCATCTAACCTCTAAGATAGGCGGTATTTTTAATTTTTGGTAATAATTCAAAATAAGGAAACATCGTTCTACGTTTCCTGTAGTATTATCATTGCAATTTTTGATAAATGACAAAGAAATTTATAAAATAAAAACTTACTAAGTAAGCATTACTCTTACTATAATGTTAAATCATTATTCACCCATGTCTCGTCCAAATAAATAATATATCGCCCTTCTTGGTGATATTTTCGTATTTTATGTATATATTTGTATCTCCAATGTAATATATTAGGAAGCTCCATTATTATTATTATTATTATTTTTTTTTTTTTGAAATTTACGCCAAAAAAAAACCGTTTGATATTAGTAACGTCCTAAGTGTTTCCCTAGAATATGAAAAATTTAAATCTTCTCGCAATTTTTGCAACTATTTTCTACTTGTCGGGACAACTTTCAATTTAAGATAAAACCTACTTATCATATGTCTTATCACTTGAAAATCAAAATGTTTATTCTGCTCGACAAGAGAAAGACGCCGTCGTTTTTTTTAGGGCCGGATAACATTTGATTGGGGTTATTTTCCAACCGTTCCTTATCTTCTTTATTAATTTTTTGTACAGTTGATACGGCAACTCCGGTGTAAAGAGATACCCGATCAAGCTTACGTTTAAGTGGCAATTTTAAAGAATTGCTTGCGGCTTCTTCATCGCAAACCCTATTAACAAAATAAAACACAAATAAAATGGACAAAAGTATATTTAAAAGTAGCTTTTATTTAATTATGCTTTATTCTGTGTATAACAGTGTTAGTTCTGAAATAAAAGCGTATAACTCAGTCTTTATTTAGTGACAAGCGGGTTGCCTAATCATCGAGACTTGCCCGCTTTTTTGTTACTTACTAACAGCTTAATAAAAACAATACTTTTTTCATATTTTTGACGTAAAAAAATGTACAGAGACGAATAAAGACCCTCTTCGTCAAAAATGTTGCAAACACATGACTTGCCAACTTTAGTTGCCGCTGCATATTATAAAGCTTTCTTTTTCGTATTTTTAATGTTTAAACCCAATAGAAAAAACATGATTACTGTTTTATAAGATTATTACTTACCTATAAACATTTGCTATTACTTCTTTTGTTTGTCCATGTAGTGTCTTTCCGCAAGTAAATTTGTTCATTTTAAAACAATAGTAATACTATTGAAATACTATTTAAAAATCAAATAAGAACTAAAAAATGTATATACAAGGTAGAAAAACAAAACACAACAAAACAAGCAAAATTACACAACACCAAATTTAACACTTAGAAATAAGGATAAAACCTTCGACCTCCGACACTGTATGTTTAAATATTCGACATTCCAAAAGAGGAACCGCGCTGTTTCTGGTTCTTCTTTTCCACTTTAAACACTTCCAATCACAAGTAAATTTACCCCATAGAAACAAAACATGTGACAAGCTCCACCAACCAGGTGCGTTTACTTTGCAACCGAACAAGCCTTTTCTTTGATGTTGCCAGTTTAGACAAAATCGATAAGGTCTTTGGAAAATAATAACCTAATAACATAATATTCCTTAGTAAAACAAAATAGATATTAAATAAATATTAAAGTATATAACAATCACATTTAATTCTCAGCTTTTTTTCAATATTTTATTTTGTTATTGTAAAAAAAATATTTTAACATTAAAATTACTACTTGAGTATATAGTAGTAAGTACTATTGCTTTCTTGTAGTTAAACTTGGAACACACACATATATTCGTTCGAAATAGTTTAAATTCTTTTCGCTGCTACAGTTAAGTTTGTCAGACTATACTTATGCCTCAGCCTTCCCGGACTGTTGTTTTTGGGTACACACTCTATGGTTAGAAAAAAAAATGTTTTATTTAACTGCGGTGTCTCTGGACCTAAAAAACAACATGTTTTGGTTAAAAATTACGTTAGCTGTGTTTCCTTATTTAAAGATTTTAATATTTGGATGTTTTAAACTCTTATTTCCGAAAATAAAAACTAAGTAAGAATCTTAGGTAAAATTTTGAAATTTTAAATAAAAGATTTAAAATGCAGGATTTTGGCATTTATAAACCGATTTGTCTCAAATTTAAAATAAAGGAATCAATTCCTATGGGATCGGATCCTTCCAGAACGGAATCAATTTCGGATGATTTTTAAATTATATAACAAATTCGGATCACGAATCCTATTTTTAAAAGGTAATCGATTTCAGCCTTCAGATCCTTAAAAAGAAATTAATTCCTGGATTTGTTCTGAAAAAATAAGGAAAAATTATCATCAATGAAGTATCCTTGATTTGAACGTTAGAGCAAAATTTTATTAAGATATTTGGAATGCTTTTGGAAATCTGACGAAACCTTTGACTACAAAATCGCAAAAGAAAAGCTCGAGTAATTCTAAGAAACAGGTTGACCTCAGAAAAATATGCGGTTCAAAATAAAAATACGATTGGTATTGGTGAGACAATTTCGCTAATAAAAGAAACTTAAAACCAAAATAATAATTATTGAACAATATAAAATACAGCAGTTACTAAGTAACGATTGACTACACAATTGACAGATCCGTAAAACTATCGATTGTTTTAGCCAGTTACATTTTCTCTTCTTTATTTTTATTCCATTGCAAATTTTGATTTTGGCATTTCAAATGAGTGGAATTGTCACTAATAATTCCCCCAAAATATACATATATTGTTTTCGGAATGTTTGGGGGTGTAATAACTTAAGTGGACGGAAGACACGGAATATTTTTGAAGTAAATGCATTTTTGTATTCTGAAGAAAAAAAAGTTTTCTTAAACAATATAAATAATGATTAAATACGTTTTTTTTAAATTTTTTATTTGCACAAATTTATCCTTAGGAAAATCTCGGCAGAGGGCAATTATTAAGCTTATACATTGCTTAAGGGTGGTTTGTACGATAAGATTTTTATCGTAATATTCTAATGATTAAGCTAAAGTGTTCTGTTGTGAAATATATGGTGACAAAATAACAAAAAGATTCGAATCTATTTTTTAAAAGGTTAAAGCATGACATGCAATTTCTTGGATTTGTTTATTGGTCATTTTATTGTTGTAAATACTAATTTTAGTTGGCACGAAAGAAAACCATTTGTTTTAAAAGTATGCAAATGATTTAAGGTAAAATATCAAGACATGGTAGTCTCTTCTTAAAGCATAGTTATTAAATCTAAACAAAGTCATTATAAAAATTACAGTTTTAATTATAAAAAGTCTTGTTTACATATATTTTTCGGGTATTATATGGTTTTTAATTTTTAATTGTTTTTTATTAAACCGTTATAATGCCTTATTTTTCCCCAGTTTCTTCAACTATTTACAACTATTAAAACAAACAAATATTACATTTCACATACAGTGTGAGTCTCTAAATTGGAGAAAATAAAAAGAAGTTTTTTGGTAAGACTGCTCTGACTCATCTATTAGTATTTTAAGATGCGTTTTTTTTATAAAAGAATTATTTATACGGCATATCCTTTATTTGCAATATGACGTTACCGGTGATTTTTTCTTAAATCGGAAACCAAGTTTTTTAACAGTATTTTTAAAGCGTAAATCAATGCATACATTACTGCTCATTTTTTAATTTTTCTTCCGTGTCGTTAGCAAGATATTAAATAACCTAAAAATCTTTAAATTTAATGAAACTCACCAATTTATTACATTACAGAATTTGTATGAGATTAACCCATCTTATAATAAAAATATACTTTGTTTCTTAAAATTACTTATGTTAGAATCAAGTTACCAAACTCAACGAAGACGATACCTTAGTAGAACGCACCACCCTGCCGCTGGATGGAGCAATGAAGTTGTTGGAGCTGTGCCTCCGTAGTTCTTACTTTCAAGTGAAACATAGCTATTATGTGCTGGACGATGAACTTTCCGTGGGTTCATCGCTCTCTCCAGTGGTAGCAAAAAATATTTATATGGAATGGTTTGAGGAAAACGCAACTAAAACTGCACTAATCAAACTAAAACTTTTGTTAGGATATGTTGACGATACTTTTTTGTTAATGACAAAGAACTTAAAGGTTTCTTAAAACATCTAAATTGTGTTCGACCCTGTATCAAATTCACAATGAAGAAGGAACAAAATTCGGCCTCGACGTTTTAGTGAAACGAAATAATTTACAACCCTCAGTATACAGAAAACCTACCCACACTGGACAAAATTTACAGCAGATTTCCAATAACTCTAACGAAACGAAGCAAGGAGTTATACGTACCGCGCAGTAACCTTATGTATAGTATGTCTCAAAGTATATCGTTATGGCTTTTGACGGGCCATACCCCAATAAACCTTTAATTATTTTATTACCTATTGTTATTGGGTAAACCCATTTGTTCATAAGGGCAGGGGTGAGCCAGGTTTTTTTTGAGTATTAACCATTAGGGATATAAATATTTTGGCTAATATTTTAGTGGCAGTGTTAAATAACCATTTTTACTGTGCGTTTAGAAAAAGTTGTTTTACGAGAATATAACTATGTCGCATCGAAATCATTTGTTATTAGATGCAAAACAGGTTGTAAAAAATGTGTATAAAACTTTAATCAGTAGAGGTCTAATTAAACAAGAAGCTTTAAAAGAAACCTGTCTACTTACAAAAAAACCTGACTACTTATAATATCATCGATATACCTTTATTATTATTGGTAAAGAATTAAACAAAAGAAAAAAACGTAGTGATTTTCAATCTCACCATATAGACAATAGTGATCAGGACCTAATAAGAAGGAAACTATATTGTCTTTATGAAAGCGGAGATATTCCTACCTTGGATAAACTGAAAAAGAAGCTAGACGAAGACGAAACCAATATAAATATTAGCCGTGCTACCCTTTATACAGTTGTTGGTAAAATGGGATTTAAATACCGCAAAATAGACAAAAGACAAGTAGTAATGGAATCGCACAGATTACGCACTTGGAGATTTAATTACCTTAAAAAATTAAAAGATATAGGTTAGAAAACAGAACCATAATTTACCTTGATGAAACATGGTTCGATACACACGACACACTATCCAAAGGATGGGTTGATTCCAGTCAAAATGGTCAGACGAAAGCATCTTCAAATAAAGGAAAACGCATTACCATAATACACGCTGGTTCAGAAGACGGATTTGTCCCAAACTGCTTGCTGTTGTCTGCAAAGAATATTAAGGATTCTAGCTTGGATTATCATGAGGATACAAGTGCAGAACTTTTTGAAAACTGGTTTCAAAATTATCTTAAAAAAAAAAAAAAAATCCAAACAACAGTGTTATTGTCATGGATAACGCAAGCTACCACAGCCGTCTGCTCCACAAAGCATCAGTTTTATCAAGTTCGAAAACTGAAATTCAGGAATATTTGTTAGAAAATCATATTTATTTTAAATTCAGTTACAAAAAAACGCATCTTTTGGAAGTCCTAAATTCATATGCAATTAAAAAACAATATGTATGTGATAATTTTGCTGAACAGGCTGGGCATACTGTCTTACGGCTTCCTCCGTATCACTGTATGTTTAACCCCATAGAGCATTTGTGGAACTAAGTAAAATCAAATCAGAGCACTTTAAGTCCCAGTGTTATAAATTTGATAAAAAATTTAATTACTAACATACCAGTTGAGAGCTGGAAAAATTCACTACAGCACATTATAAAAATTAAGGACTCTTACATTTCTATCCAAAATCACATAAATTCTATTGTAATTAATCTCAATGATAACATTGATAGTAAAACAGAATTAGATTTAGATATTTGGATTAAAAATGTAATTATATATAGATAATGCAGTTATAAATTTATTAAAACTTTGCATATATTTAATTTCTTAATGTAATTTTAATATATAATTATACTTACCTAAATAAACAATAAATTATAAATCTTTATATTACTAAAGTCCATCCCTATCGTTCCGTCCTTTAATACCTAATTAACCAAGTAATTAAAATATTGTTTTTAACTTTTTCTATACCATTAATTTACGTTTTATTTTTCAGTATTTATCTTAGCAAACCCTTTCATTTGATAGTAATATCATGGAAGCATGAAAAATAACTAGTCCTCCATCTTGGGCGATCCGCCATATTGAATATAAAATGACTTCATTTAGCTAACCATGCATTGTCATCCAAACTAAATTTGCATGCAAAATTTTAGCTTAATCGATTAAAGATAACTGCGTTAAAATTCAGTTGCAAGTTTTGATCCGGACAAACAACGGAAGTTAAATTGTAAAAAAAATAAAATAATGTTTTTATTGTGTTGTACCAGAGATTTACAGTGGATGCCCTAGGATTTTCTAAGTGAAACAAACACTTTGGTAAGGAATTTTTTGTTTTGAAATGTGCAAAAAAACGTTAATTTTTTTAGGAGCTATCTAAAGGAAAATTACCTTTCCAGATGAAATCCTCTATTTTATTGCTAAATACTAAATTTCCCAAAATTATCTATGTTTTTCTAAAAGCCATAGCCAGTTGAAATATCTCCATTCAACGATTTTCTTATGCACATATTTCAGAAGCCTCTAATTTCAAGACAAATGCAAATATTTTTTCGAAAATAGAGGATTTGCGTTTAAAATTATTTTTTTACCAAAGTCTTTTTTTAGGCCAATAACATTTGGTATATATTTGGTGTGGATTTCACATTTTAAGATATTTTTTTTTAGTTCTAGAGCCGCACATGGGGTTTATTTAAAGCACTACTATGTTACTTTTTCTTAAAAAAAATCAACAAGGTCTACATACATTAATATAATAACAACTTCTTAGATCTTCACCGCATTAAAATGCTGTTTTTGTGTAGCCACCCTGTATGTGAAAATGTAATAAACCTAAAAATATTTTTACAACCGACATGTTTTATGAAAACCTTTTTCTCGTATAACTTAGTGTCCGGCCCTTAATAAACAAGCCACCCTGTACATTCCCTCTGAATGACATTAGCCAGGCGTTAATGGGGCTAATTCAAAGGCAGTAGTTATTGGTGTAACGTCCTTGATAGCAGTACCGCGTTGTCTAAAAGATGCCCGCAAAATGCAATATCTGCATGTTTCGATACTTGGAAATGGCTGACGGAACTGGGGAAAAATTGTTTAGATATAAAAATAAAGCACCCTCGGTACCTAGTACTCAGGCTTCATACAAGTCTTCATGGGCTTCATTAATGCTTAAATTTTTACTTCTATGATAGGTTATCTCTTTTCCTGATTTCGTATCTAAACTTACGACATACATACTAATCACTTTTTCGCCTACAGCTAACGGTGTAGAAAATCGAACAGCACGTATTTTTAGTTTCATTTATTAGAGTCAAGCTACTCCATATAACTGCCGTAAAGCACATTAAGAAATTACAAAGCCTTTAACATCAACTTTTTCGTTCCAAAAAGTCATCAATTATACTTTATCTCTTCGACTATTTCCTTAGTGGATTTTACCCCGCGACCTTTACGTCATAGCAGGGTCGTGTTTGACAAATTGTGGTATATGTAACAAAATTAAAATTAGAAACTAGATTTTTTATGGTAAGATACACGGTTCTTAAAGGCTTTGATATTGGAAAATGAGCAAGGGGCTAGGGATCGACGACAATTTTAATCTATAATTAGCTTTTGTTTCATAACGTTGAAATTTTTATTTACGAAATATTGAGTAAAGATTTTTTTAAAATATCTTCCTGCGAATTTATTATTATTATTATTATTTTTATTTTAGTTTTTTTTTTGAAAAAAAGTTGTAAACGATTTATTCTTTCTCTTTGCTGCGGTAAAAATCAAAAAATAGTAATCTGAATTTCTTAATTTCTCGGAAACAGCTTTATTCACTATGCAATAAATGTCTAACACTTTATTATTTTAGAAAGTATACCAATAACTTAATAGGTTTTTGTTGAGTTTACCCACCAGGAAAGTTTTTATACAATGGGACCGCTTAGGTTCTGGCTCCGGGGTATAACGACTGAGTGTACTGAGTCCTGTAATAGAAGAAAGAAAAAACCGCCCAAAAAGACCAAAACATTTTAAAAACTTATCTACGTTGCGGTGACAAAGTCTGCCACCGTTATCAAAATTAACTTTAATAATAAATTAAATTGAAAATAAAGTGAATTTTTTTTTTTAATTTTAGTATAAAGCTTAGGAGATTCTAAGAACTATAGTTTTATTAGCACAGGGGTAGCATGTAGCTTGATCGCTGCTTGATTTTTTTAACTAACCTTGTTTGGTGACTTATATGTCAAAAAAAGTGACATAACAATCTAAAATAGTATATTATTTTACATGGAGGAAAAGTAATACTTTTCATAGCTCGTTCGTGTTTAACAGCTGAACGAAGTTATGCTGGTAATAAAGAGCAAGCCATGAAAAGTAACTCTTCCTCCAAATAAAATATGCTGTTTTTTCTTTAAACATCGACAAATTAATGTAAAAACATTTATTTTTTAATAGTAATAATTATCAAAAGTAAGTGGGTTCGCAAGGAGGGTTAGACTGGTTTCGGTGAATAGTTGCTATAGTAATGTAACATAAAGCTATCAGTGGATACTGTCAACAATAAGTATTTTTTTTAAATTGCGTCTTTTATTGCTTTTTAATTCCATATTGATAAGCAGTTGTGAGTAAGTACATTTAATATTTAATTAGGTAATAAATTAAAATTTAAGTTTTGTTTTTAGTTTAATAAATATTGAGTTGTTGATGCTTGTTTTGTTGTTTGTTTGTATCTATGTCACTATAATAACACTTTTTACTCTGCCGTCGGAAAAGTGAGGAGTAAAGATACGGCGGAGGAAAAATGAAACTTCGCAATCGACTACACAGTCGAGTAATGACGGATTTACTGACGTTTAAAAAAAAATGTTTTTTTTTTAACTAGGAATAAAGGAATATAATATTAGCGTTTACGTTCAATGCATTGCCTTTTTTAAAAAGGTATGTCATTAAATAATTCATTGTTCATTTAAAACTTACTTTTTATAATAAAAGTCAAACAACAGCCAAATTGAAATTTTGAAAATGTCTATTCACCAAACCCAATTGTAAAAACACAACAGCAAGAAAGGGAAGTTGTAAGTTTTTTTTTAAGTAAAATGAATAGTAGGTTTTTGTGTATTAATATGTGTAAAAAAAATATCCAAACCATTTTTGTTACGTTAAATAAAAAAATGTCATCTATATACCTTCACCAAACCAAAGGTTTATAATGATAATTTTCTTCATAAAAATGTAACTTACTAATGGTGATATATGTAAAATCATGACCTTGACGCATGTTTGTTTAGAAAAGTCAGTGTTATATTTAAAAAATGTTATTTTTACGGAAAGAGGTAATCATTTAGGAATAGAGTTTATATTAAGTTTGGTTCTTTTGTCAAGTTTTACATTATTTTCTTATCTATTTCTAACAAAATTTCATATTTGATCGGCAGAAATATTTGTAAATAAACTGACTACATCAAAACTTACAATAGTGTTATTTGAATCACTGTCAATGTTTAATGTTTTATCGGCAGAAACATTTGTAAATAAACTAACAATATCAAAACTTACCAGGGTGTTGCTTGAATTAATGTTAATGTTTAATATTTGATCGGCAGAAACATTTGTAAATAAACTAACAACATCAAAACTTACCAGTGTTATTTGGATCAATAAAAATGTTTAATGTTTAAGCGGCAGAAACATTTGTAAATACACTAACAACATTAAAACTTACCAGAGTGTTATTTGGATTAATGTCAATGTTGAATGTATGATGGGCAAAAACATTTGTAAATACACTAACAACATCAAAACTTACCAGTGTTATTTGGACCAATGTCAATGTTTAATGTTTGATCGACAGAAACATTTGTAAATAAACTAACATTTTTAAAACTTACCAGAGTGTTATTTAAATCAGTGTCAATGTTTAATGTCTGATCAACAGAAACATTCGTAAATACACTTATAACATCAAAACTTATCAAAGTGTTAGTTGAATCAGTGTCCAGTGTGACAATGTTGAAAATTTTTAATGTAAAAATTAGTCTTTTTTAATTATGGATCTATAAGAGTAAGTAGAAATTTTGCTAATAGATGTGTAGTAAGTTTATGCAACTATAGGATTTTTTTGTTTTTTGTTCACATATAGAAGAAAACGCATTTTTTTGTTTGTTTATTTTGTTTATTGGTAAATCGACCAAAATTTAATAGGATGCCATTTGTCTTCTTCGGAAAGACTACATTTGGCCACTTGGTGTACATTCGCCTCTTCAATTCGATCCATCCAGTGTCAGCAAATATCCATATCGAGAAAACAATTGATTGGTTTTTATAATTGTTAAAGTGTAAATAAAAGCGTCTCCATTTTTTATGTCTTTGCCAATTTTATTAGGAAATTTAATTTGATGAATCAAAGTTTAAGCGTAATATAAGGCTTAAATTTTTAAGGTACATTTTCCCAAGCATTTTCTGAAAATCCGAACCAGAAACAAACAGTGGTAAATTAATTTTAGTAAATAGACCAGCTCATTGGGAATCCCTCATTTATTCCTTTCGTTACAAAAGATCATAAATTATACTTTATATGCTTCTTTGTGTTTGTTTTCTTAACGGTATCCATTTTGCGACCTTGGCATTTTAAAAGCCAAGTTCAGTTAATGTACCCCCGTTATTTAAAGTTTTTATTTTACTTTATCTTTTTAGTTGTCATATATTATATCGAATTTAAAGTTGAATCATTGAGGAACTTATCCTAAACAATATGTTATTTTGAAACGGTAAATGAACTAGGTATAATATTTTTTTTAATAAAGTGTTACAAATTTTGTTTTTCTGATCAAGGCTTGTTATAAAAAGCTTAAGAGGCAAAATCTAAAAAGATCAAGACAGGATAATTTTACCAATACACAAAAAGGTTTCGAATATAAATCAAAAATAGGTTGCAATAAACATTTGATTTTTACATTAGTCTGTGCACTTTGCCATCGTTGTCGAATTTCCATAATACATGTTTTCATTTGGGTGCTAAGCTATTTATGCATAAACGCATCATAATCTTATAATTTTTAGCCGCCCAAGGCCTCATTCAGCGGTTCCAAGAGAAGTAAAACGCAGATTGATAAATTTGGACTATAGAGTAAAAGGATTCCCAATGCACTTTTTAAGGATATTTTTAGTCAATTAGGCAGTATAAGGTCCTAAAGTATCATGCAAGAGAATGGCAGTTTTTATTAAATTATTTTAAGTAACTCATAATACGATATACGATAATTAGCTTAGCCAGTAAAAGTCTTTAAAAAATTGTACATGTTTTTTTTTTTAAATCGCATCCTTTAAAAGTATTTAAAAGGTTATGTTTTGTACTAGGTACAATTTTAACATAATTTAAAAATATTATGAGACACCTAATTTTTAAGACAATTCATATTTTAAACATACCTTCCATTTTGTTGGACTTTGCCTATTTAATAAAAGTTATTTTTGATTTTTAAAGTATATTTTTAAATAATTGAAATAAAATAATATTATAGCAAATATTCTGCCTTTACCTTTAAATGGTGCATTCATAGTATAATCTAATATGATATGCTTTTCTTAATACATTTTTACAATAGTTATTAACATGACATACGATATTTTGGAGAATTTTAAAAATTTATGTATATTTTTGTGACGCATGTGACAAGTCCAATTACTTTAAGTAAGTAATTTTTACCAGTTACAGTATTTTTTAGTTGGATCATATTTTTCGCAAATATTTTAATTTTTACAAATCTCTTTCTTGGTTAATGTAATGTGTTTGACAGTGTTTGTATTGTGAAGGCGTGTTACATTTTTTAAAAAAGGCATTTTTGGCAGCGTTACTATTTGTTTTACTAACTGAAATAAATATTAACAAAGCAAATATTCTGTCTCTACATTTACACAGTGCATTCATAATATTATCTAGTATGATAGGCTTTTCTTAAAACATTTTTATATTTTTCACAATAGTTATTAACATGACATACCAGATTTAGGTAGAATTTTTAAAACTCATGTATATTTTTGTGACGTATGTGACAAGTCTAATAACTTAAAGTAGGTAATTGTTAACAGTTAGAGTATTTTTAGTTGCATCAAATTTTTTGCAAATATTTGTATTTTAACAAATCTCTTTTCTGGTTAGTGTAATCTTTTTGACAGTGTTTATATTGTTTAAGCGGTTTTTAATTTTTTAAAAAGTTATTTTTGGCTGCGTTAGTATTTATTTTTACTAAATGAAATTCAATAATATTAAAGCAAGTATTCTGTCTTTAAATTTAAACGGTGCATTCATAATATTACCTAAAATGATAGGCTTGTTTTAATATATTTTTACATTTTTCATAATTGCTATTAACATGACATGCAATATTTTTGTAGAATTTTAAAAATTCATGTATGTTTTTGTGAAGCATGTGACAAGTCCAATAACTCAGTAAGTAATTTTTAACAGTTACAATATTTTTTAGTTACATCATATTTTTGGCAAAAATTTAGATTGATGTTTTTACAGTGTTCGTATTGTTTAGGCGTATTTTATTTTTTTAAAAAGGTATTTTTGGCTACGTTTAGTGTCTATTTTTACCATATAATTAACATTAACTTAAAGTAAAACAAATATATCTACAGTATGTCCGCGGATGCGGTTAACAAGAGGACAAATGGACCAAAAATTCGAAGATAAGAAAAAAAGTCATTCTTGATAAAAAAATCTGCTTGCCAAAAAAATATAAACTACAATTGAAAAATAGATTTTTATCATACAGGTCTCAAAAATGCAAAAACATAAAATCAAGCAAGAGCAAACACTCGTTTTTTGTCCTTTTAACGTAAAATGATAAATAAAAAACTTGCTCCAAATTTATTTCTTATTCTGATTCCGAACTTACTAAGAAAAATTTGAACTTACGAAAAATTTAAAAAAAAATCAACAATTTTGCAAGTACGCATTTTACATTTACATTTTTTTTCCATTTTACATTTTTGCATTGTATATTTATTTTTATTAATGTTTAGTAATGTAAAGGTAATAATTAAGTAAAAGTAGTAAAATGCGTAGGTACTTGCAAAAATGTTGATTTTTTTTAATATTTTATAAATTTAAATTTTCTTCAGGAAGTTCGGAATCAGGTTTAGAAGTAAATTTGAAGCAATTTTTTTATTTATTATTTCACGTTAAAAGGCCAAAAAATTACTGTTTGCTCTTGTTTGACTTTATGTTTTTGCATTTTTGAGATGATATGTATGATAAAAATCTATTTTTTCATTGCGGGTCATATTTTTTCGACAAGCAGAATTTTTTATCAAGAATGACTTTTTTTCGTATCTTTTAATTTTTGGTCCATTTGTCCTCCTGTTAACCGCATCTGCGGACATTCTGTATATAATAACGCTTGTTTCTATTCTAATATTTACCATAATAGACATGATGATCTTATGCTCACAGAAAGGCTTCCTCTTCTTGCTCACCATTGAAGTGTAGGGAATCTGCCGCTCTTCTATAGGTTTTCTCAGGGCTTCTACTCGGAGGAGTTGGCCAGTATAATTCCTGGCAGCTATCAACAGAGCAACACGTTTTGCAACTTTTATGCATTACTTTACAGTTCAGTTAGAGAGGCCTCGAATTTCCCGTTTTTTTCGTTCCTTCATCGCTAAAGTGTCAAGACTATGGAACCTGCTGCCCGCAGAAGTTTTTCCTTCTTCTCCCAGTCTCTAAATATTTAAGTCCCGTGTAAACAAACTCCTTCCCACCACACTTAAGACACCCACGGTACGTAAGTACTTAGCCATCAGCCTTCGTGCTATGTTCCAAGATAAAACAAAAATCTTTGCTGAAAAAAATTAAACATATTTTTTATTTATGTGCTTGAAATGTATTTCGGTACTAAAAAGTATAGCCTAAGATCCGAATTAAAAAGTACTTTAACCCATCTGCCAACCAGCTGAAAACTATTTTGTATCAAAAATCATATGTAAATTTAAAGTATCGCCAATGAGTTGCCTTAATAATTACGGTTAAACCTAAGGTAAATTAAAAAGAGAAAAAAAAATTCTTATACTGCTTGTTTAATGTCCATTAATATTTTTTATTCTACATAACAATACTAATATAATAATTTTTTAAATTTCATAAATACGGCCTTGGAAAATTATTAAAATTATGAAAATTTTTATGTATGAAATTTAAAAAAAATTAGTGGTTTGTTAGTATTATCATGTAGAAAAAAAATGAGAATTGGCATTACACAGGGACTATCAAAAAAATATATTTTTGATTATTTATTTTAGGCAATATTTGGGCGATACCATTATTTTACATGTTATATTTGATAACAAATGGTTTTTATCCGGTTGATAGACATAATTCGGCTTCTGTACTAGTAGAGTCTGTTAAAAAATATATTATTTTTGGGAATATATGTTAGCTAGAACTTTTTAAATGAAATAAACATTACATTACTTTTAAAATAAATACTTTAAAAATTTTATGTTTTTTTAAATTTAGTTCCAAAATAACTATAAGAATTTAACAGATATATAAATGAACAATAAAGGTGTAAAAAAGTAAATATTCTTTAAAAAACTTAACGAATGTTATGAAGAGATCTGATTTTAATTCTGTGCTGAAGAGATCTTCCAATAAATAGAGTCATAACTTAAAATAATATTTTATTATGACTTATATTTTTTAATCAAATATCTAAAGTACCAGAGTTTAAATGTTGTTTGTATTTATATTCAGCTTAATTTATTTTAGCTTATTTATTTTATCTCTGACCTATTTTTGTTTGTTGATACATAAGAAATGTATTCTATTTTTGTTTCTGGTGCAATTAAACAAGATCCATATTAAACGCTTGAAATTTATTTCACCATCCTGTTATCTTTAAACTGTAAAGTGTGTTGAAAGACGTATTATCTTTAAAAGTATCTTCGGGGTAAACCTTGCCGTGAATTAACATATAAATTAGAAATCACGCTACCTTTAAATGAAAAGATACGAGGTAGTTTGGTTTTTGCATTATAAATATAATCCCCCATTTTCTAGGTTAATATAAGATTCACACGCACACATAGCAACCGGTAAGTTATGAAGTTGTTATAGGTTGCTTTTGTACCAGGTTGTGAGTGACATTTACGTATATACGAATGATTTTGTTCATTTTTTCCTTTTTTGGCTGTTCAAATATTCTAATTGAATTGCAAAATCTTATTCATATAATTTATTTCAGAAAAATGTTTTATATTATCTTCTGCTTTCGAAGCAAGGAGCAGTATTTATATTTTAATCCTAATAAAAAAACAGCAATTTGTCTTTAAAATAGCTATTTGTGTATTAAGAGTGCAAAGTGATAAATTGCAGCGCAGCTATCTTGCAAGAGCGGCAATCTCACTTTACACTCGAATTTCACACAAGATTTTTTCTAAAACCACAGATTTTATAAAAACATTTGGTAAAAATTAAGTATTATTCATACCTCAAATTAGACAGTTTAGATTTTAGATCGTGCAAACATCACTTTGCGCTACACATGTGTGTAATTGTTATGGTTTTCATTGTTACTCAGCGATCGTTTTGGTAACTTTACCGCTCGACGAGCGACAAAGTAAGAAAATTCGCGCTTCTCGAAAAAGTGTAACTTTGCGCTTTCTTTTTGAAACGCAAACATGATTTTCGCTTGGTTGTATAAAAAAGACTTTTTCATTGTTAAAAATATTCTTCTGTATAATTTGTATACTTTTGCGTACGTTTGAAACACGTGTCAAAGCATTTAATATAATCTCTTATGACACCTCCAAAACATGATTTTGAAAGCATCAAAGGTCCCGTCGAAAATGGTTGCCCACCTAGTTTATTTTTAACGTTTGAATACAAAAGAGGTCATTTGGGGCCAAATCAGGACTGTACTGTGGATAACCAAGGAAGTTTAAAGGTGTATGGAAGCCCAATGTTATGGCCCATTCGATCAAAAAATGTCCAGCCCAGTACGAAAATAACTGTCAAAGTTGGCCCTGCCGATTTTGCACAATAACGAAATTCCACGAAATTATTTAATGTGTTGCCTACTTACACACTGATAAATCAGTGTGTAGTTAGGCAACACATTATACTTTTATGGGAGCCGTATTAGTTTCGATTGTTTTGCTTTGTGTGATTATATTTTGTGGTTGCAGAAGTTTTTTTGGATTGATAAAAACCTCCTTATTTTAGTGATTAGTGTTTATTAAATTGTGACTATAATTTTGTGTTTATTGTTTGTTACTTATAATATCGTAACAAAATAACTAGAGGTTGTATGGTTTTATCTTGCAAATCTAAGGGTAACATACCCGGCATTTTTTACTTTAGATAAGTATTTCTTATATTTAAATTAGGTGCTTCTTATGAGACGTAACGTTAGGTAACCGAATAAATAATAATATATCAATTATGAATTATAGAAAATAAAAATTTCATAGGAAATAGCAGTGAGAAAAGTAAGGGAATCTTAACTATCTTTTAGATGATTTCCACAATGTTTGTGTATTTCTGTGGATTATTAAAAAGAAATAAGGTTTACATTTAGGTACCTTTATTTCATTTAATAACTTAGTACATTCTTTTAAAGGATCAAAATTATTAATTACTGGGCAGACCAGGGAAATTTTAATATATACAGGTCCCTCTAATTGAATGAAAGAAATTACTATTTTATGTTAAAGTTCCTTTTTGCTTTTTCTGTATTTGTTTAAAAAGAAATTAGATTTTTGGTTTCTTAAACTTACATTATCAACTTTTTAAGCTCGAGATACTGTAGACACATAATATTTAACGGTTACAGTTACAATGGATACCTAGGTACCAAAGGTTTCTAAACATTTTTAACCACTGTTATACTGTCTCATGAATGTTTGTTATTAGTGAAAAGTATATGCCTAAAAAGCAGTTATAAAAATTCTCACTTTTTAATGTTCAACCACAATGTTAGGATTAGATTAAACTCATTTACACTATCTTGCTCTTCTTTTATCACAAAATTGGTAATAAGTACATGAAACTATCATACAATGTTTGAAATTTATTTTTAAAAAATCGTGTTTTTATTTATTTACAAAGATTTTTGGTAAAAATACAAAACTCCCAAAAATATCTACCATTTAAATAGAAGGCTGTAAAGTGGCGTCATCTATTCTTTTCATATTATATGAGATGATATAAAATCCAATATTACACAATAATTTTAAATATTCTATGGTAGTATCGTTTAATAACCAACAATTTTGTGCAAAAAATAAAAAAAAAACAGTAAATGCTTGAATTTGACATTTGATGGTGTCAACTTTATAGATAGTAACAAAGAATTATGGAAGTCCGGCTCTAACCTACTACTCTGACCAAACTCCGCGGGGCCAATCCCCCGATTCCCGCTGCCCTGCACGCCTGGACAATTTTGTTCTACAGTATTGGGCTTCCATACACCTTTAAACTTCCTTGTGGATAACCCATTAATAGGATTTTTTAAGTGCTAAAATATGTGTGACAGTTAGTTAGGAATAACCACAACTAACCACGACGACGACGTGCGAACACAGCATAAAGATAAATAGAAAGGGGTAATGTTTTTAAGGGTTATTTTACCACTTCGCCGAAGTGCCTAAAATACATTTTAACGCACGGTTAAGTTTAAATTGAAAAGTTAATAGATAAATTTTCTTTGAAAGGTTTTCAAGCTGACTTTTTTGTGTATTAGCATATATATTACACATCGCTACCTTAAAAACAAAAATGCTAAAAGATAGTTTGATGCATTATAGGTTCTTATTCTAAGGTTACTTTAAATATATATATATATATATATATATATATATATATATATATATATATATATATATATATATATATATATATATATATATATATATATATATATATATATAATATATATATAGTGTATACTAGAGGTTTTGTACGAGGTGTGGTAGGGAATTCACTTAAGTTTTTCCCAACAAAAGACATGACTTTTTGGTTTACTCTTAATTAAAAAAATTACAGATAGAATAATAGTAATAATAAACACTCTTCATTAAAGAATTAAAATTACTAAAAAAAAAACTACCTAACATTGACCCGTTTACAAGGTATATGCACAAATTAGCTACATTTGAATCAAATCTACGAATACTAGAAAATAATATCAATACAAAGTGTTTTTTTTTAAATTATTCTTATTTTATTATGAAATTTTCCAACCAATTAACATGAAAACTAAATTTAAATTCGTTATAAGTATAACACAGTTCTAAAACATGTTACTTTATATCCGGGATACTGAGAGTATCAACCCTATTAGGGATGGCCGCCATTTTGAAAATAAACATCGTTATTAGACTCATTGAAAGACTGGATGGAACTTTCAGCTGAATCGCAAGTAATTTTAAAATTAAGATAACGCCCAAAAAGAATAATTTTTATTTTTATTGTAGTAAGGAATTTTAAAAAGTTTTTTTTTTAATCGCGAATTAATTAAATAGGTAACAACCTTTAAAAATAATGGAGTTATTTTGGAAGACTCCCTTTTGGTGATTTTGTCGACTTTCAGAATCTCTCAGGAAGTAGAACTAACTCTTAATGGATATTCGACCTCTTAAGACATGACAACAAAAGGGTCTAAATAACAAAAACATTGTGAAAATTATATTTATTATCTTTGACAGACGTCTAAAAACAAACTTGTTTTTATAATAAAACTAAAAGATTACCCAGAAAAATTTATTCGGATGTTGAATTAAAAATTTTATATTATTTAAGATGTAAAAAATTAAGCAAAAGTAAAGAAATCAATAGAACGAAAAACTTATGGCAAAACACAAGTTTTCAAATGCCAGCTGGAAAAATCATCAATCTTGTGTTAAAACCATTTCTAAGAAAATATGTGGTGTTGCCGTTGATTGCCTTTTTTATTATAAAATTGATTTAACTTATTAAGCGACTTCAAAAAAAGGGAGGTTATCAATTCGACAAGTATGTATTTGTTGGAGTGCCCATCGGCAAAAAGGTTACTAATAGATACTTTCTTCAAATTTCATATATAGCTTTATTAAGCCTAGTCTAACACCTTTTTCCCCTGCGACTTTTTTGATTCTGGTGCGTTCTGCCTCTAATTTTTCCGAAATACGTCGTTTTGACAACATATAAAAAATTCATAGATAAATAAATGTAAATAACTTAAAAATTATAACTAAAACGCAAAAGTTAAATTCTCTAATAAAAAATTAAAGTTATTCAAAATGTCTGCGGCCTGAAATGTGTTAATAAAACGGCTGTAAAAAATATAGAAATAACCAGCTGATTTTCTTAATACACTTTTTTTTAAAAATTCCAACAACTTTTGTGACGATTGTTATTTGATTTTCCAGTCTAACACGTCAAGTTTATTAGTAACTACCAGAGATTAAAAAATGATATCTAAAAAATTCGTACTTAGTTTGCGGTAGAAGTCTCTCAGCAAAAATATTGGGGCATAACTTGAGTCATTTTTTAATAGTGACAGTTTTATATTCTTGTTTTCATTACTTATTATATTATTATAATTTTTTAATAATCATTATTTATCTTTTTTACCTTTTTATAAATAAAGAGTACAGTATTTAGGTTATTAATAAATAAATAGCATGTATTTTATTAAACAAAACAAATAATTTTATAGAAAAAAAAATTATAAAGTTTTATTTAATTATATTTTACATTTAACTAAAAAAAACAAAAATTATTTTAAAAAAAATTGTTAATAATGAATTTTTTGTAGTCATTATATCGACAACTTTGATGCGTCAGACTGAAAAATCAGAAAACAATCTTCGTCAGACAATATGAAATATTGTTTTTCCACTATTTAAAAAAAGGATCTTGAGAAAATCAGCTAGTTATTAATACGTTTTTCTATAGTCGAATTTCTGACATATTTGAGTTTGTAGACATTTTAATTGACTCATATTTCTTGTCAGAGAATTATTTTATTTTTGCTTTTAAGTTAAAATATTTAAATTATGTAATTTAAAAAAAAAACTGTATCTATCAACGTGTTTCAGAAAACACACTTCCGAATCAAAAAATAGTCGCATAAGAAAAAGGTGTCAGACCAGTCCTAATGAAGCCAAATAAGATGTTTGGAGAGAGTATCTATCAGTGAACTTCTTGCCTATGGCTCTTTAATTACATATATGTAATATTATTAAAATTGTAATATATTATATATTATACATACGTACACCATACATATGGTGTACGGTGTACGTATGTATGAATGTATGTATGTATGTTTATATGTATGTGTGTTTCTCTACGCATTTATCTAAAACTGTTAATCAGATTGTGTCTGTCTAAACGACATTTTTTCTAAAAAATTGCATTTTTATATATATTAGCATATTTATATTAATCTATATGTAACAACCGTATGATTATGATACTAGCAAGGTCGTCATTCTATTAGTAGTATAATAATATAAACATTTCTCATGTAAATAAAGCATGCCACGGCAATGTCACCAGCAAGGATAGAACGTAGGATTTTGGTACAACATCACGAAATTACCTACACTAATTTGTATAAATTGTGCATTCTGAAAGTAATAAAACCAGTATTGTACTGTTGCTAAAACGTATTTTACTCAACCTAGGAAACTAGGAAATAAAAGGATTAGGAGAAAACCCCCCTAATTTCTTTCAGTGCCCATTTATTTTTTGTTGGTTTTTACTTACTTTAACTTAAAAAAACAGTAAATGTTTTATCAAAATTGGTCAGTAGATTTTATGATATAAACTATTACGTTTAAGTGTAATGACTTAGCCTAATATTACGAATTGCCGGTGTGGAGTCAAAGAGAAACCATCAAGTTCAGAATGACCAAAACCAAACTTTAAATTTTTACAACAAAATCTTTAAAAATTTACAACAAAACTATTATACTTCTTATTACAAAATAAAAAAGTAATTTAAAAAAAAAATAAGTCGACCTGAAGAAAACATTAACCCAAAAGTAAAAAATAATATTTTTATATATGCACTTAATTAACCAGCAAAAACGAAATCAAAAATAGGTTAAAAAAAATTAGGGACCTACAATTTTTTTAAAGTCAGTGCCACCAAAGCCATCGAATATAAAACTTATTCAAAATAAAACCGATAGCTGTGCTAGCCCCGACCTGAAAAAAAATTTTAGGCCTCTAATTTGTTTCCTGTCTAGTTTTGACTTGGTTTTTTTAGTTTATTTAGGGTATATAATAAAAACATTATTTTATAATTTTGAGCTTTTTTCTGAAGTAATTTTTTTTCCGAATTACCCTTTGTAATATATATTTTTTATATTGAATTTATTTTTACGTAGGAAAATATTTGAATGTCACTACGTCGTTTAGAAAAATCACTGCTTATAATTAAAATTCTTATTTTGCATTGCAAATTAAACTAAAAATCCTGATCCTAAATAAATAATTTACCCCATTAAACTAATATTTATGCAAACTCGAAACACGCACCATAACAAAAGATTTTCGTGTCAGCTATTATGCATTTTTGTACACATAATGAATAAATTATTTTGCTCAACTACACCTCTTTTAATTCTGCACGTAACGTGAATGTAAAGCAGAAATGCAATTAAGCCAATTATTTTCCTTTGCATTTATTTTTCGTGATGAGATTTAGTACTCATCAGCAGTTACATTTTAAAATCTTAATTAAAATAATTATACCTTAATTTATAAAAAAAATATATGTCGCCTATCCACACTACAAAGTTTATTGTAAAAGAAATGCCAAGATATCTACTGATATCTTTTCTGTTAAGCTTACTTACACCAAAAACAATTGTAGTTTCCACAATAGACGCACAAAGCAATGGTAAATTTTTGATAATAGATTTGGACGCTCGGTTACTCGAGCGGGAGTCCACCGAGAGAAAATACGTCCACACGCTGCTATACAGGGTAATTCATAAGGAAATGTCAATACTTCAGGTACGTAGTCAGGGTCCAAAAATAAACATAAAAGTCTATACAAATACAGGGTGTTAAAGTTTTTATTTAATGTTTCGATTTTATTACATATGCACTTTATGTGTATTTGATAAAAATTATAAAACCTAGCTTATGTTTTGCTAAACATAACTTAAGAACAATAATTTTATTTTAAATTAAAATACATATTGTTTAATTATACATTTTGTTTTATTTTTTTTTTTTTGATTTTGCTATAAAAAAATCAGATGCGTCGTATTTTTTTAAATCCAAATATCTCGAAAACGATTGCTCATATCATCCTTTAACAAGTATACCCTTTTAACGTAAAAATGACAAAATAATTATTCAATTTACTTAAAAATGTAATACAGGGCCGTACCAAAAAGTTGTGATTGTTCAAAATAGTAAAAAGACGTTAGGTGGCACCCCCTACAAGTAAGAGCCGTACTAACATTAGGTTCGAATCCGTCATACCAAAAAACCCCAATTTTTACTCCAATATTTACATAATCATAGATTTTATTTAAAAAATAGAAAAATTAAATAAAAACTTAACACTCTGTATTTCGGCAACGAAGGCCTTGCGGACCCATATTTGTAGGGACTTTTATGTTTATTTTTGGACCCTGGCTACGTACCTGAAGTATTGACATTTCCTTATAAATTACCCTGTATAAACGAACTCTGTTGCCAAAGCTATAACAATGGTAACAGTAATTATAATTTCTTTTGTGGAAAATAGGCCAAATTCGTTGTAATACAGATATTATACTTTTTTTGCTATATAATAAAAAAAAATTAATTATGTAAATTTTTACTTTAAAGAATTAAAATTTAATTAAAAAATATGTGTATAGTTGATGAGATATACGATGCTGAATATTTTTTTTTAATTATATTTTTTATTTTATGTATTTCACAAATAACAAGAAATGGTGAAATTATACAACAAAAATTAATATTTTATTATTGAGAAGAAAAATTGTGCAATCCGATTGATTCATTTCTACAATCTAACAACAGATTAATGACTAGTTTTTTAGAGGTTAATATCCTTTATGATTTAATGTCATATCGTGTTGTTGTTTCTGCGTTGTGTTTTGTCTGTAGTGGTAATATTAAGGTGTGGTTCCTTCCACGCGGCCGTCGCATGCGACTAACGCAATGCGACTAACGCAAGCGACTAACGCAATGCGACTAACGCATGCGGCCGCCGTTTAATCAGGTGGTTTCTTAGGACCGCGGCTCAAACTTGCGATAGCAAAATTATTAGTGTAAAGGGAATAATCTTTGGTAAGAGTCGTGATGGATGATCTAGCAATATATTTATTATTGGAAGAAAAAGAGGATGACGAAATACTATTACAATTACCCAACCTGAAACATAGCAATGCCCCTATAAATCCAATATTTCAGCAAAGACGCGATGAGGGTTGTTATACTACATTAATAAATCGACATCTGCAACAGGATGAAGTAAGATTTAGAAAATATTTTAGACTGAATAAAGCAGAGTTTACTTTTATTCTTGACTTAATAAAAGACGATATAAAGTCCGAGCCAGACAACAGAGTTGAATATCCAATAACCCCAAAGGAAAAATTAGCCATTGTATTAAGGTAAATCTGTACAGGGTGTACCAAATTCGAGTTTTATCATTAGGATCTGGGAAACTTGAAGAGATACGAGGTCGGTTAAATGAAGACAAAGTTGCGCAATATGATGCTAATCAAAATGCCACCTTAGAACTTTAAAATTTTCGAATACTTACTTTTGGAAAAAACCGATTATTCGCGATTTCGTTTTTATTTTTTTATAACTTTATTTGAATGGATGTAACAAAATAACTTTTACATTTTCATTGCTACTTTTTCTGTTCTACAAGATAGTTTTATTAGATTTATACGCCGACGTTTCGTCTTTGAGCTGCCATCATCAACTTTTTTTTTACGGGCCTGGATTTTTTTATTATGTATTTTAGGAGCTATAAAGTTTCCAAAACCAATAATGTATTGCACTTATTCGAAAAATTTATATTAATGGCAATTTTCATAGGAAACCATATATTAGAGAGATTCAGACAATATATTTTTGGCAGGATCTTAGGAAAACATTAAACTGATTTTTTTTTAATAAGTGCGAAACATCATTGGATTTGGGATCTTAAAAGCTCTTAAAATACGTAATAAAAGATCCAGGACCTCGTTTAAAAAAAGAAGTTTCAATTTTTATTAATTTAAAAAACACCAAACATTCCACACAAAACAAAATATCAGTCGCAGGCACGACTGCGGCTACACTGCTTCTTCATCAGTCCAGTCGCATCAATCACAGTCGTTGACAGCGGACGCATACGACGGCCGCTTGGAGCAAACCAGGCACATTTAAAAACATGAGTAGGAGTGCTTTGCGACTAACGTAGTGCGTTAGTCGCATGCGGCGGCCGCGTGGAAGGAAACATACCTTCTAGGTCGTTAAAATGTGCGTTTATTAAAATAGTTTCTTCTTCTTACAGTCACTGAATTGACCTTTAGCAAAGTGTTCATTTTTTTCATAACATTTTTTGGTCAAATTCGGAAGCTTCATGTTCAATTTCAAACAGTCATACATCATACAAAGTAAAATTTTACATAATTAAAATTTTATTAGCATTGTTTTGTGCGTCTATAGTGAAAATTATAATTGTATTTGCTTACACAAACCTATAAAGTGTTATTCTACAAGTTTCCTTTTAGCAGCAATACTTTGTAATTTTTTGTACGTTTTAGTTCGAATTTTATTTACATCATTTATAATTAAAAATTCTTTATGTACGTATAAATTGCATCAAGCAATTTATATTTTCATTAAAGAACGGGGAGACAAAGATGCTAAAAATCATATTGATGCAATTTTTTTAATATATTATTTTTTGTACGATTTTATTATAAATTGTCATTTATTATACTGTTTATTGGCCACAAACTGGCCCTTTATATACTAGTAACATAAAATAAGTTTTATTTTACAATTTTTCATGATATCCATTTGTAACTAGCAGTTACTGCTTTGGAATATTAGGCGTATTTTCCTTTTGTCTCTCGGACCGCATGCTAATTGATCGATAAAGAAAGGTATACAGACCACCGACCAATCAGCACGCAAAGCATAAAAGGAATTAGACTTATTGACAAACAAATCTTGAAAAGTTTACTTAGCCACTAAGTTTGGCTATTTTACTTTACCATTTCCTTTTTTGTTACAGATTCTCCTAAACCGTCCAGTTAGCATGATTTTAGACTTATCCGAAATACGAACGGCATGGCAAGATAGTGATTTTATTACGGACTGCTTGTGCTGGCATAATGTTTATCGCCAAAGACATAATTCACCTCCGCTGACTATGTCACCTGAGGTATGTTTTATAATATTATTTTCTATGACTCTAATTGTTGTAAATAATAAGGTTTATCTATTAATTACACAGGCCACAAAAAAAGTGCTGCGTGCTGGGTGGCGGACAAAGATTTTCTGGTGTATTTTTTCTCTGCTGAACACGAATCTGAAGTCAAAATTAGGAGTCAAATATTAACGATATTGTTACGGACTTTAGTTAGTTTTTAGTTAAAAGAAATGTAAAAGGTTGGAATAATTTTATTTAGGTTAATAATTTATTAAAAATAGGTTACCTTAGTTTTTCCCTTTTTCGACAGCCAATGCGGATTATCCGGAGGGCACTGGAGACATCCATTTTACACTTTTCTTACATCCTGTAATAAAAGAATTCTTCCAGCTAATTCTAGACTTTTCCAGACTTTTCTATTCTTTTCCACTTTACTATAAAAAGCGCGAAGGAAGTCCGCAAGGGCCAGTTTAGTTTTGTCGCTCGAAGAGATAATAAGTTGACAGACAGTTAAAGGTTAAAGAGTTGTCATAATTACGTTACGTTAAAGTGTTACCATAGAAACGTTTGTAATTCTGATATCCAAGAAAAAGGTGTAAAACCAGGATCCGTGTTTTTATGCAGGGTGTCACGAAACAATATTTATTTTTAAATTTAAAACGTCAATATCTCAAAAACTATAAAAGACATACGAAACTATGTATGACATAAACTACGTATTCTTTACAATATCTTTAATTTGAGTTATATAACGTTTTGGTCAAAATGCAATATTTTACAAGTTATAATCAAAAAACCGAATTTAAAGAATATTTTTAGGCAGGTATATCTTAAAAAAAAAATTGAAAATCAGTTTTTTTTATTTTTGATTTTTTTTCTACAAATTTTAGGTAATTTGGGATATAAAAACATAAAATAAATAATTTATAAAAAAAAAAACAAAAATTACAATAATAAATAAAATATTTTATTCCTCTTGGAAATGAATTTTTTGTCAAAATTGCATTTTCTTTATATCTCCTTTACTATTTATTTTATAAAAAATGTTTAAATAAGTTATTATTTAGACAACTTGAAAATCTTTCTTTTGTGTTATATGAAATTTTTTGTATCTCTTATAGTTTCTACAGAGTTACAGGTAAAGTCAACCTAGATCCGTTAAGGGCGTGTAGTACCCATTATTTCTGACAGATTTTACTATGAAACACCCTATCCCAAACCTAACCGTTTTCGAGATATTCGAATTTTATTTTTATAATGAAAAATTCCGATTTTTTACCTATAACATTAGATATTTTAAAATATCTAAGCCCTATTATTATAATTATTTGATTTTAACATGTAAAATAAGATGCTTTATGACCCCAATAACCAAAATTATACATAAGTTAACTAAATAGGTCGTAGCAGACGATTAAAAGTTCAAGAAGTTAATAAAAAATTAAAAAGTTTATTATTCTTTAAAGCATAATTTAAAAAATATTATGGCACCTGCTTTGCAGATGTGCCTAAAAATATCTACGTTTCTTCAGCTATCCAACAAGGTATAACAATCTAGGGTCTCACTTGAATTCATAGAAAAAACTGACTTGCGAGGCTCCAGGTAGCAATTCTAACAGTTCCTTACCTATCGTCCTTCAAAGTACGGCGGTGCGTGTGAGCGAGACAACTTAGGATTTATGTAGATGTGAGTGAGAAAAATAATGTGTTTGGCTAAGTAAAATATTGTGTTTGGTTGTTAGTCTGCTTATGTGATTCGTCCATGGTAGATGCGATATTCTTTTGCTCTCTGTTTTTCACTCGACTTGGCTGTGTTTTTGGACTGTTTCTTCTGATATGTGACGGCTGTGCTTGTAAACTGGACTCTGATTTGTGCATGTGATACGGAACTATTGGTAATGAGAACCTACAGGAAAGACGAATACGCTGATATGTCTCATTTGCTACGGATACTGCAATTGTGTGTCCGCACAAGCTCGTAATGAATACAAAAGACGCTATCCCGGCCGTCAAGTCCCGAATGTTAGCGTATTTGACGGAGTTTATCGAAGACTTCGAGAAACTGACTTCGTTTTAAGACGAAGTACAGACTTGGCAAGTCCACGTGTGATTAATAATGACTAAGAACAAGACAATGAGATAGTGGAACGATTTCAATTGGATCTAACCACTTCCACCAATATTGTTGCCCGTGATCTGGGAGTCTCGCAATGTAAAGTGTGGTTTACCGTACATACAGCGGACCTATATCCATACCATTACACGCCGGTACAAGCTATCGAAGAAGGAGATCCCTTGAGAAGATTGGATTTTTGCAGGTTTATGCTTAATGCGGATGTAGAAGACCCGACATTTCTTAAAAAAAAATATTGTGGACAGATGAGTCAAAATTTGATAAAGATGGGATCACCAATTACTACAACGCTCATTATTGGGCCCCAATAAGACTGATAAACCCCAAGAGGGAGAGATTAAAGGGGTCACAAAGCAGATTCAGCGTGAATGTGTGGATGAGCATCATTCCTAATAATTTAATTGGGCCATACTGAGAGGAGACCTAAACGATTTACTGGATGATTTGCAACTTAATCTGATTAAAGACATCTGGTTTCAGCATGATGATTCCCCTACACATTTCAGGAGAAGTGTCAGGGAGTTGCTTGACACAAATTATCCCAATAAATGGATTGGACGAGGTGGGCCTTTACCCTGGCCGGTCAGAAGTCCGGACCTAACCCCAATGGATTTTTATGTATGGGGGCACATAAAGAGTCTCGTATACAGTGAGCCCAACCCAATTTTGACAGTTGAAGAATTAAAAGACAAAATTATTAATGCGGCGGATGAAATGAGAAGGACTAACTACTGGTGTAGTAAAAAGTGGACTTCGTAAAAGAATGCGAAGATGTGTACAGAAAAGAGGCGGACATGTTAAACATGAAATTTAGATATAAGTAGAGATGTTTAATAAATGTTATTTTGTACTTACCCATTGTTTTGTTTTGTTAACTAGGGTCAAGGGACAAGTTAGATTTAACAAGCGCCATTACTTTTACCTTCCATGTAGCTTATGAAACTAAGATTTTTGTATGAATTCAAATAATATCCTAGATTGTAATACCTCGTTGAGTAGCTGATAAAACGAAAATAATTTTAGGCACATCTGCAAAACAGATGTCATAATAATTTTTCTACATATTCTTTATAGAAAAATAAACTTTAACTTTTAATCATCTTCTACAAACCATTTAATTAACTTATGTACGATTTTGATTATTGAAATCACAAAGCATCTTATTTTACATGTAAAAATAAAATAATAATAATAGTGAGACTCAAATATCTCAAAATATTTAATGTAATAAGTAAAAAATCAGGACTTTTTATTAAAAAAAATAAATTCAAATATCTCGAAAACGGTTAGGTTTAGGATAGGGTGTTTTATAGTGAAATCGGTCAGAAACAATGGATACTACACGCCCTTAACGAATCTAGGTCGACTTTACCTGTGACCCAGTCGTATTCCAAAAATTCCGTGGTAGCAGGTTTCTGCCGGTGTCGGTTTTTCGGTTTTTCTCGATTTTTTGCTGTTGTACCGCCAATTTTGACTTTAGATTCGCGTTCAGTGGAAAAAATACGCCAGAAAATCTTAGTCCGACACCCAACACACACCACTTTTTTTGTGGACATGTGTAATAAAAACATTCTGTAACCCTGTTCTACACTTAATTCACTACTTAGCAACGATATTTTTTCGAACTTAATATCACTTTAAAAAAAATAACTGACTACGGTTCACTTCAGCCTTTATATACCTATTTTACCAACTCTACATAAATTTAAATTATTCTTGAGCATTTTATTACGTTTTATAAAATACTATAAAGTAATCAGAACCTTATCTGCATCTTCGACTTGCAATACTACAGTATTTAATATACGTACAGTTGCGGCCATAAAATTTCGGTCAAAATTTGACAATCCGTGTTAAAATCATTTATTTTTCGTAAACCAGGCTTTCACCTGATAATTATATATTTGAAGTACACAGCCTTCCCGGCCTTTTAATATCAATTTCTTAGCGCAAAACAAACAAAGACTTGAAATAAGCGAAATTCCATTAATTTATACAGAAAAATCAAATTGAATATCAACTAATAAACTATAAAACAAAAATCAGTATTTTATGATAGCTCCATTCTTTTCGATCCAAGGCCAATCTTTTAGGAATCGAAGCGAACAATGTTCTAGTGTAATCCTCAGTCAAACTATTCCACGCCTCTTGAATTTGTGCCCATAACTCTTCTTCATTTGCGGGCTGAACATGTGTTGACTGGATTTTTTTTCTATCAGTTCCCATACATTTTTTATCGGGTTGACGTCGGGGCTTCGCGATGGCCGGGGGAAAGGGTTCAACCTGGTTGTTTCTTGACCGTTTCCCTTCGGGCTGTATAACCGGAAGTTGTGGCTGATAATAAAATCTTCCCCCCAAAACATTATGGCCGCTACATGTTTTTTTGGGGTTTTTTGATAAGAATTGGGTTAAGTCTGCCCCTGGAATGAGGCAAACGCCCACCCATCCTGCGCCGATACATCCCCAAACATTGCCAAAAACCTCCATTTTTTATCTTTTGGGTGTATGTTCTTCAAATTTAAATTTGGGGTCTATATACTGCATATTCCATTAAAACTTGACGGAAAATTTTCATCACTAAATATTACCCCTTTTCCGAAAGTATTTCCCGTGGTAAAAAAAAAAATATACTAAATTTAAGCATAATTATTATTTAAGGGGTTTTCTTAGCTTTTTATATCCCCAAGACTATATCGTTTTTAAATTTGAAATTTAAAATCTTAGTTAAATTTAAAATTAAATATACACATCGTTATTTGTAACATATGAAAGATTTATTTTTATGCTGCAATTGAATCAAATTGTTACTATAAAGATTTAGAATAAGATATCAGTATACATAAGCAAATTTTTTAGAAATAAATATATATTTTTTATTTGAAATTCCCCCGAATCTGAAAATTTAAATTCAAATGTTAGTATTTTAAAATAAAATATCTACTTTAAATCTGAGCCTACAATTGTATTTCTAAGAATAATATACTCAAAAAATTTTTAAAATTTTGGTTTAATTATAGAAATTTTGGTATAAGCAGGTTTTTTTTTTTATTTAGTGATATTGTAATTTAAAATGAAAATATTAATATTTAATTTAAAATTTTAAGATGTTGGTTTAATTGCTGACATTTTTAGAATAAATATGTACAGGGTGTAACAAATTATGTATCCAGGGGTTTTGGAAACCCATGGAATACAAAGTCTTAAATTAAGGCAAAGTTGCGCATTTACTTGCCCAAAAAAGCCGTTTAAAATGTTAATTTTCAATATTCCCCAAAGATTGGGAAAAACCAAAATTTTAAAAAATGTATTTTTTTTTCTAACCCTATTATTAACCTTTTTTTAAAATTAATAACACATTCACATACCCCTTTTTTTTCCGCTAAATATTAGTTTTTTTGGTTTCCCATTCAACGTTTCGGTTTCTGACGACCATCATCAACTTTATTTTTCTTGTGTACGCCATATGGATCTCTTTCACCCCATTATTTTTTGAGCTAAGTACCGAACCACAAATCTGATATAAGTGTGATACATCGTTGAATAGGTCATTCAATAAGAAACTAAAACAAAAAAAACCCAATATGGCGTCCAAAAAAAAAAATAAAGTTAATCATGGTCGTCATAAAAAAACGTTGAATGGCAAACCAAAAACACTAATATTTAGCGGAAATAAAGTGGCATGTAAATGTTTTTAATTTTAAAATCGGTTAAAAAGAAGGTTAAAAAAAAAGATAATTTTTGAAAATTTTTTTTTTTTGTATATCGCTGGAACTATTTGGAAAAATTACATTTTAAACGGCTTTTTGTGGGGCATGTAAATGCGAACACCTTAATTTAACCAACCTCGTATCTCTTAGGTTTTTTTAAGATCCCCATGCATACACTGGGTTTTTTACACCCTGTATAATACTTTTAAAAGAGAAGCTGCTGCACCAAAACTGAACACCTTCTTTTTTTTTTTTTTTTTTTTTTTTTTTTTTTTTTTTTTTTTTTTTTTTTTTTTTTTTTTTTTTTTTTTTTTTTTTTTTTTTTAAAAAAAAAAAAAAAAAAAAAAAAAAAAAAAAAAAAAAAAAAAAAAAAAAAAAAAAAAAAAAAAATAATTTTTTTGTTAATTTAATTTATTTTTTGGAAAAAAAACGTTTTTTAACTTTAAACAAATAAAAACATTACTTTTTTTTTGAACAGTCATTGGGGCCCCAAACCCAAAGGGGGGTTAGTTTTTTAAAAGGGCCTTGGACAACTCTGGCAACTGGTTTCCTCTGACATTTTCTAAAAAAAAAAATAAACATTCGAAAGCTAAAATTAAAAATTAAGCAACACATTTTTCTGTAATAAGTAAAAAGGTGGGGACTAGATTTCTATACCAACATACAATAAATAAAAATAAAAATAAATAAAAGCATGTTAAAATTTAATTTAAAAATAAATTAACCCTACACATACGTCAGGGGCGACAAACTACAAGTACAAAGTGTTTTAAATATAATTAATTCAAAAAATGTTTTCAAATCGTATACTACGTTTTCCTAGGTACTCCAAACATTTAACTAAAAAGGTAAAATACTCAGGCTTATACAAATATAGAAACAAGATACA
>JAHBCN010004145.1:57500-66986 GCA_019359885.1 Listronotus oregonensis | reverse complement strand
GATAATACTAAATTTTAAATGATAGAACTTTATTTTATGTAGTTTCTCATATATGACAGTTTTGAAATTTCGAAACATTTATTAGTTAGTTTTTTATTGAGTGTAGTTAAATGGCCAAAAATATTTAGACTTATCATACTGTTTTTTTTTTGGTGTCAGATGATGTGAGTAAATACTGATGCAGTGACCGAAGCACGTGTACTTTGTGTACCATTTGGTTTTAAGACTATTGTTGATTTTGTTTCTTTATATAATGAGATCTCACTCACTCACGTCATCTTAGGAACCAAAAAAACAATGTCGTAATTGGGCTAATAGATCAAGCAATATGACTTACTTTTTCCAAATATTGCAATAAAGCACTTAAATGAATAAAAAACACCATCACTTAGAACTATTTTCCGAAACATCTTATTAAAAAATAGCTATACAAAAACATACCTTTTACAACAAAAAGAAATAAGCCCAAATAGTCTTAATAGCACTACCATACATAAGGGAACTACCAGAAAAAAATAAACAAATTTTAACTAAAAAAACGATAACCGCCTGTCAGAAAAGCTAACAGTCCTCTAGGATCTTTAAATTTTAAATGAAAAAGTATAATCCTTAAAAAAAGGCCTATGATAGGTTTAATACCGTGCTTAAACCGTCAAAGTAAATGTATTGATATAACAACACAACATACAGAAAATCAAAGCAATAGACATAAAGATACCAAAGACGCTTTCATCACCTTGTACAAGCACAACCAGACAACTAAGCAACTGAGAGGCAAATCGGTATATGCTAAAATTGTCAAAATTTGAAAAGCACCTTGTAACTCCGTGACGAATCAAGTTAGCCGCGATCTGTTTTCACCGTTGCAGTTGTTTTAAACATCGAACTCTGTAATGTGTCATCAGCTTTGTTTAATCTCTTGTAGTCTTCCCAACACCCCGAAAATCCATCGAAAATGCGCCACCCTGTACAATGGATAATGCTTAAGTCCACAATACTACTAATTAAATAGTTTGCCCCAGGTACTTTTAAGATAAGAGCATAAAAATATTAAAAAACACAACAACACATATGCACCTAACACTAAGGATAAATGGATTAAGGTTAATTAAGAAAAAAATTGAATGCATTAAATTAAAAAATAAAATACCATATTTTTATCTTTACACTTTAATTATAAAATATGTGGTAGTCGTTCTGAAGGCATATATTTTCTTTTATTTATTTAATTCCATTTTTACATAACTTTAAGATGTAATGTGGTGCAATAAAGTCAAAATATATATATATATATATATATATATATATATATATATATATATATATATATATATATATATATATATATATATATATATATATATATATATATATATATATACATGCCTATTAGAAAGTTGTAAAATTCTGAGTATTTCCGGAGATATCCGGAAAAAACCGAAATTTGCTAATTTCGTTTTTAATTTTTCCTAACGTTACTTAAAGAGATACGACATTTCGTTTTCGTTAAACCATCATCAACTTTTTTTTTTAAATACGGACCTGTGTTTTTTATTTAATTTTTTTGAACGCTTTATTATCCCAATTACAAAAATGTATAACACTTAATATTTATTAACAAAAATGAAACGCCCCTATAAGAAATGATGTGCGTTCCTTGTCTAACTCATTGCTCTTATGAAAAATATGTTTATTTAACAGAAAAATATTAAGTGTTATACATCATTGTAATTGGAATTGTGCTTTAAAAAATACAATAAACAATTGCGTGCCGTATTAAAAAAATAAAGTTGATGATGGTTTAACGAAAACGAAACCTTGTACGAAAAATCTCTCAACGTTGTTTTGGAGAGCTTAAAAAGTGGCCATGAGAAAATGTGGTTTGTTTTTCCATATCCCTTTAAATAACGTCAGAAAAAAATAAAAACGAAATCGGCAAATTTTGTTTTTTTCCAGATATCTCCGGACGTACACGAAATTTTACAACTTTCAAATAGGCATGTTGTTAGGCAACTAAATCCGCAACTTTGCCATAATTTAACCGAATTTGTATCTCTTACGATTTCCGAGATCCCCATGCATGCACTCGAATCTGTGGCACCCTGTATATATATATATATATATATATATATATATATATATATATATATATATATATATATATATATATATATATATATATATATATATATATATATATATATATATATATATATATATAATATATATATATATATATATATATATATATATATATATATATATATATATATATATATATATATATATATATATATATATATATATATATATACTTTATGTGGATTAAAAAATAAAAGCCGTAATAATTGTGTTCTTGGGTTAGTTTTATCGTTATAGCAAAGAACGGGCAGTTTATAAATATACCTACCCTTTTTAATAGCTTAGTATTACAAGAAGCGACTTTTTCCGAGCGGTACACTTGAATAAATTTTAGTTAATTTTAGCTTAACACTAAAAAACGTACAGTCACCTAATATTTAAAACTAATTTTCATGATATTTACAGAGTCAAAAGACTTTTATTTTAATAATTAAAATAAGCCACTTGTCCATTGATACTAAACTCTGTTTCTAACTATGAAGTAATGTTTATCTCTTAAAAAGGAGTATTTACTAAGAAAAAAAAAACTTTTCTATAATTGCGTGTTTACATTAATAAATAAAATAGTAGCTTATTAAACTTCTTAAAATTTACAATGGCTTGGATAATCATACTTGCTTATTTACAGACTAATAAAAATAGAAAATGTGTTAAATTTCGGTAGAGAAGAATCTAGATTAAAGATTTTCAGGCACAACATTATGACTTATTATTTATTTCTAATACAGGTTTATTTTATAAAAAAATGTTTTATAATAATAATATATATAAAGAAAGTTAACTGACTATGAGACTTAGCAACTCTGTTTTTTTTAGTATCGCTGCTTCTAAGAAGAACTAATATGGTTTTAAAAAATAAATTGAGTTTTAGAATATTTAGAAAGTTTTGATGTCTAGTCTTCTTTATAAGTTTTTGTAAATATAAAAACATTGGCACTAGTTGATAGATATAAGGCAGAGTTCCTTGCCCTACTTTGGTATACATTAGATACCGGCAATCTTTCAACAAGAAAAACATTTTTTAAATTTATTTTTTTTCTTTTTAATTCTTTTGTCTTTTATTATATTTTTAGCAATTAGAAACCTTATTTGATTTAATCGTCTCTTAGTTTTTCTTCTCTTCTTAAACGTAAGAAACTGTTTATCCCCTATGTCTGTTATGGAGGTCATTTGGTATGGGGTCGAATTTGTTAAAGTATTGAAAAAAATAAATCTTATTTTCTATTTTTTAATTTTGTCAATAATATATTAAGGTTCTCCAAAAGACGTCTTTCGTGCTATAACCTATTGTCTGCTGCTCTGGCAAATAACAATTGAAATAACGATAATATTTTTTTCTTTCTAAAATAAAGTATTTTTAACGACGATTTTAGCTTCTAAACTTAAATTGTTGTTATTGCTATTTAAATGCTAAAATAGTTAATATAAATATTAACATAACTAAGGAAAAAACAAGTGAATTCCACTCGTTTGCCCTTAAGGGCCATTGGATTTGCTCTACAATTTTACTTGAAACCTTCGATTTTTTGGAAAAATATAATATTCACCGATAAAAAAGTGTTTCAGTCGTGCTGCAATGGGATACTTAAGATATACAGGTCTTAAGGAACACGATTTGATGAAAGATATACCCAAAAGGACAGAAGTAGTGGGCGATTTTCGGTAAATGTTAGAGGGTGGCCGGATGCACAAGGACTTGATGAATGTTATTTTATCGAAGGAAGGTTCAATGCGGAAGTATATATAGTCCTACTACGGAATATCATGCTACCTTCTGTACTGCATCGATTTTCGGACAGAACTTTTATCTTTCAGCAAGATAGGTGTCCCGTTCATACGGCCCGGCAAGTCGATGAATGGATGGAAGAGCAACGTAACAGGGTTTCACCGTGGCCCGCACGTAGTCCGGATTTAAATGTTATGGAAAATGTTTGGGGCTTATTATTTTAAAAAATAAATAAGGAAAATAAGTTTGGGTCGCAAAATGTAAACGAACTTAAAGATAAAATTTTAAAGGCGTGGAATGAGTAACGAGGAAATCCGGACTACGCCCGGGCTTTGGTCCATTCAAAGCCTGGAAGGCTAAACTCTGTCTTAGAAAAAAACGAGGCCGCAATAAAAAATTAAATTTGTCTGGAAGGATATTTAAGTTCGTTTAAATTTATTAAAATGGTAATTAATTTATTAATTTGTTAGTTTTTTATAAAATGTAAATATTTTCTTTTACCTTTTGCTTTATTTCTAGTAATTAAAAGTAAAACAAGGTAAAAAAACGATTTACAAAAATTGGCAGAAAAGTCAAATTCGACAAATTTTTTGCCCAAGATTTAATGGCCGTCACTGTACATCACGTCTTTGTTATTGTTTCGATGCACACTACTTTAGATATAACATACTACCGAACATAGAGTTTTGAGAAAATATAAATTTTGTCGTTAATGTACAGTGTAAAGCAAATGATTGAGCATTTTAGCGCACTGTATTTACCTATTTTATTTTTATATATTTTTCTCTATTTACCAGATATTATATTTTAACCTAGTGAACAACTGGACACTATCAATGATGAAGTTGCTCTCAAGGATCATAAATTACCATATATTTATTATATACTGTTCGTCACTTAGCCAGATCAGTCAAATTTTGGATAAAGTTATGCAAGGTAAAGCAAAACAAAGTTTTTAAAAGCAAAATTATTGACAAGATTCTCACAGCTAAATGATTGATTGAAGCTATTGATTTAACAGTTTAAGGTTAAGCGATAAACATTTTTCCAACAACTAATTAAAATCTCTATCATAAGTTAATGTACTAAATAGGAAGTTACTTTTTACACCCACCTCACTTATGATAGAATTTTTAATGAATTTTAAAGCAAACTTTGATGAAACCTTATCATGTCGATTTAAAAATTTATTTATTTTGAGGCATAACGCAACAAAAAAGATACCTCGCAATTGGCACTGTATAGCCTGATGCATGTGGCTTATTACCAAACTCTCTATAAATTAAAAACGTGCAGAATATTCAAATAACTTACTACAAAACTTTTTTTTAACCGTACTTTATAGAGAGTACCCAATAAAAAAGGTATCATTGAAGCCACAAAGCAGTTGTAAAATTTTGCAGTATTTTTTAATCAAAAACCTTTATTTTATCTTCGATTACCATTTTTAGAATATCTACCGTTACCGAAATATTATTTTATGTTACTAAATTAATTTTAAAATGCCGATAGTAGATACAGATTGTAAAAGAAAATGCCAAATGTTCGGTGACGAAATCTGACACTTAATAAAGTGGGGAAGCAACCTTTAAGTAAGAGATACCTTAAGAACCCTTTAGATATTATTTGAAGCATAATTATTACTGATGCACTTTTTAGATTTTAAATTGACAAAAAAAAAATACATTCGTAACACTTAATTATACAGTAAAATATAATAAAATAAAGACCCTGTATTAAAAAAAAAAAATAAAAAAACATTTTTTGACATCTGAATGTGAACTTTTTTTATGAAAACACCTGAGGAATATATAGGTTATCTAGAAAATTTTCGGTATTTTTATTTAGATTATTTCTATAATATTTTATTTTTGTCTTCAGTTTATTTTATTAAAGTTAAATTCATTTTAGGTTTCTCTACTCACTTTGTAGCACTATTTGCGGTCTATTATATGCCACACATGTCCGATCGGAGGAAGATAAGTAAGCTATAGTAAGCGGTTAATGTGGTGTTGACTCATGAAATCCATGAATACTTCGGCTATTAGGTTTGTCTGTACTAGGTGGTGTATTTTCTTAACGACCAAATTAAATAAAGTGTTACTTTTTAATTAGTTTTAAAAAAAACCTAAAAAAATATAAACAAAAGCACTGTATGGAAACTGATAATTAAACGCCACGCAACATTACTGCGAACATAGTTTTTTTTTTATAAACGGTTTAAAATTATTAAAGTTAATTAAAAACAAAAAGTCATTTGTATTAATAAAAATATATAAGTACTAAAATTGTCTGTTAAAATCCTTATACAAAAACTGAAATTTTAAGAGACTGAGTGTGCTTAGTATTATTAACCCCTACGAACTTACAGATAGCCTGAATAAGAAAACAAGAAAAAAAAAATGTCCCAAAAAATCCAAACATTTATCCACGTTTCGGTGGCATGATGGCACTCCTTACCATTGCATCAACGGTGTGATGAACATGTCTCTTCATACAAGACTGTAAATTACGTCTTTTACCAGGCCAGTCCCTTACCACTGTCTAACCGTTTTAAATAACCAAAGAACAGCAAAATTTATTACTAAATATTGCCTGGTTCCCTTTCTAACCCCACAACACCATTATAATCGAGTGCGTCGACGCTCAGGAGTTAATGGCAACACTCACTGGAAACAGTAAGAAAAAACCTAACACTTTTTATTTGGCGATGCACTGTCCACATTCTGACTGGTCACTTTGTAGCACTATTTGCGGCCTATTAAGTGCCACACATGTCCGATCGAAGACAGATAGGGCTTTAGGGAGGGCCATACTAAGCGGTTAATGCGGTTCATTCATGAAATCCATGAACACTTTGGCTATTAGGTTTGTCTGTATTGAGTGGTGTATTTTCTTGACGACCAAATTAAATAAAGTGTACCTAAATTTTAAATAAGTTAAAAAAAATATTCGGTAAAAAATATAAACAAAAGCACTCTATGGAAACTTGTAATTAAACATCACGCTACAATACTGCGAACATAGTCAAAAATAGTTTTTTTTGTAAACTGTTTAAAAATTATTAAATTTAATTAAAAACAAAAAGTCATTTGTAATAATAAAAATAAATTAGTACTAAAATTTGTCTGTTAAAATCCCTATACAATAACTGAAAATTTAGGAGACTAAGTGTGCTTAGTATTATTGACCCTAAGCACTCGCAGATAGGGGGAAGAAAAAAAAGAAAGAAAAAAAAAGAAAAGTCCCAAAAAAACCAAACACTTATCCACGTTTCGGTGGCACGATGGCACTACTTACCATTACATCAACGGTGTGATGATCATGTCTCTTCATATCAGACTGTAAATTACATCTTTTACCAATTCAGTCCTTTACCACTGCCTGACCATTATGAATAACCAAAGAAAAGCAAAATTCATTACTAAATATTACCTGGTTCCCTTTTTAACCCCACCACACCATTATAATCGAGTGCGTCGACGCTCAGGAGTTAATGGCAACACTTACTGGAAAGAGTAAGAAAAAACCTAACACTTTTTATTTGGCGATACACTGTACTGGGTCTTTGATTATATTTACGAGGTCTTTTTTTGAAGACAAAAAAAATGTTTTATATAAAAATTGTGGGGTTTTTTCAATATTATCTTTTGAAATTATCAGCAAAAAAATATTGCAATAAAAAAATGAAAAATTATGGACAACTTCAACTTTTTAAATGAAACACCGTGTATATTATGCACTACAACAAAAGATCTTTTTTTCTGATTTCAAATATATATATATATATAAAATATATATATATATATATATATATATATATATATATATATATATATATATATATATATATATATATATATATATATATAATAATATATGAAAAAAACTATATATAAATTTAAAATTTTTAAAAAACTTTAAAAAACATTCCTTGGAGAACGGAAGGATTTTGTTGAAAAAACAATAAACAAATAAATAAATATGTCAGATTTAATTTTTTTTTTTTTTTTTTTTTTTTTTTTGAAAAAACAATAAACAAATAAATAAATATCGTCAGATTTACTATTTACAATAACCGTTATATGTGATGGGGGTAGTATACTTTTGTGTTTCCTGTGTTTTAATTATGTGCAATGTTTTTTAAAGTTTTTTTTAATTTTAATTTGTAATATGAAGTTCTCTTCTGTGGCATTAGTCATTTTCTATTAACATGTTAGCGGTAAGTTTTAATACGTTAAGTCTTTTATCTCATGTAACCATTTTTACATATTGCAGCCTTAAAAAAGGAAATAAATTTTCCGAAAGCTCGGAACTGCTAAAAATAGCCCATCGACAAAAAAGCAATACAAACTACTTTTAATAATTAAAATGATAAATTTCAACTTTTTACAATATTAATACGTCAAATGTATTAAAACAATTTTATTGTTTTCATAGCTTTCTTGATATTAATATGATACTTTTTTTTAATTTATTCATATTTTAAGCTTAAATATCTCAAAAATGGTTCATCCACATATCATCAATGTATATATATTTGAAATCAGAAAAAAATGATCTTGTATTGCAGCGCATAATATACAGGTGTTCCTTTAAAAAGTTGAAGATGCTATATTTTTCCATTTTTTTATCAGGTATTTTTATGATAATTTCAAAAGATAAATGTAAAAACCTACAATTTTTATATAAAATATTTTTTTCTGTCTTCAAAAATAAAGGCTCCAGAAGCCACGTAAATATAATCAAAGACCCTGTACACATTCCGACTACCCTCTCCTGTTTTTTTAAAGCCATATTTTGCAAATTATCCAAGTTCAACCAAAGTGGAAGCCAAAAATCTAAGTTGGCAATCTTAATATTCTTTTTTTCCCTACAACCTCTAGTACCTCTATCTTTGTTATAAAACGGAAAAATTAATTTGTTTTTTTTCCAATTTCTTTAATCGACACACCTGCCCTACCTAAGCCCATAATTTTCCCCCATTTCAGTCTTTTTATTCAAAGCATAATGTCTACATATTTTTCTTCTTCTTTTTATGCCTAATATCCCATTGTCTTTTATACCAATCCTCCCATTAGTGTTGATCCTTCTACAAGTCTGTATAACCTCCTGACCGGTTGGTTGATATATTCCCGTGGGCTCATTTTCGATTGTCCAAATAATGCCTGTCTTTTGTGATTTAACGCTTTATATTCACACAGTATGTTTCTTCCCCCTCATCGCACATTCTGCAACTTGGGTCCCCATTGTGTAGGTGTCCTCTTAGGTTATCGTGCCCAGTTAGCAACCCTACTTTTATGCGAAGTCTTCTCCTACTTTGTCTTAGTAGTTCTTCCTTCATTCTTTTGGATGGGCCCCTTATGAAGCTTTTTTCATGTCTTACTTTACTGAGGTTTTCCCAGTGTTCCTCGTGTTTGTTTCGGGTTCACTCCCTGGCTTGCCCTCGTGCTGTGGTTTTGGTCACTCCGAGGGCAGGTTCTGGTCCAAAGTATGATGTGAATGATCCATGTCTTGCTAGCTCATATCCGCTTTTGCGTTGGCTTCTATTCCCGAATATCCTGGTACCCACAAGAGAGTTACCCTGTTGCGTTCTCCCAGGACCTTTGTTGTTTACT
>JAHBCN010004145.1:0-52500 GCA_019359885.1 Listronotus oregonensis | reverse complement strand
CGTTAATCAATTTTTTGCCCGTTTTATTTCAATCATTTTTTTTAAAAGCTTGTAAGTTTCTATCTTTATTTAGTATTTTGGTGTCATTAAAACCCAAAATGTGTGTGATATCTCGCTCGTGTTTTTAATGCTGTTAGGCCAGTTTGGGACTTATAAACCATTATTTTTTTTGAATTGTTAGTCTTCCGATATACGTTTTAAACAAATTCAATTATGGATAAACAACATTTGAGGGTTTCCCTTGGGTGGGTTTTTTACTTTAATGGTGTAAATATAGAGTTTAATTTATTATGAGATTTGTGACAAGTTTGCACACCATGTTTGCCTAGAATATGTGCAATCTTCTCTAAAGGGGCCCTGGTGTATGGTAATGCCACGTATTTATCTTCTTTTTCTGTTTGGTTTTGTTTGGTTTGTTTTTTATTTTTTTTAAAACTTCTTTGTTTGATGATTCTGTCAATATCCTCAATTCAAATTTTTTATGAGTGTCTTAAACTTTTAGACTTGGGTCTTTAATTTTTTTGGCGACGTGAGATATTTTTTGCAGTCCACTAATCCTATAATTACATTTTATTTTATGTTTTTAGGGTGACATGACTAAATTTGGGATATGGGCCCGACAGTAGGTTTGGTGTCCATTGTTTATTATTTTTTGTTTTATATTTTGCGCGTCAGGTTTTCCAAAGTTGATTTTGTTATTAGTTTCAATTCGATCGTGAACTGTAATTGTTTGGAAAACTAAAAAAAATATTGAGGGATATTATCGTTTTATTTTCTGGTACCGCTTTAAAGCGGTCATCGACATTTTTCTTGAAAACAAAATGTTTTTTGGTTTGATTTTTATCACCTCCTCTGGGTTTTCATTAACTTTTGTGCTATGGTTGATGATATGGGAGCCCATAAAGCCATTAATCTGTTGATAATTAAGATTCGTATTAAAATTTAATTATAAGTAATTAGGCGAAACACCTTCCATAAAATTTGTTTTTATTGGTTGTGTGTCGATTAAATCCCATTTCAAAAATGATTTGTGGACTATTCCCATTGGGTATGTTTATATGGCGATCGCCCTCAGGAAACCCAATTTTTTTATCAGAGACTCGGTGTCTATAAGTTCTTAAAAAAAAAAAGGAGCTTTTATATAGAAATTCATTCTTACGAGTAATTTGAGACGGTTTGACAAATACTTTGATAGGTTGTAAAATGGGGGTGTATACAGGATACAATTGGTCTAAGTATACCATTTTGTGTATTTAGGGGGGTCCGTAAAGGAGATGTAGAGTTGTGGATAGTCAATTTTTGCATCAATTTATTAATTTCTTGTATAACAATTTTAACATAAGTATTATTTTTCTTTTCGAATATATTAGTAGGATCCTTTTCAGTTTTATATTTTCGTTTTTGATAGATCTTCCATTTTTTTTAATAATCCCGTTTTATTCTTCTGTCTTATTACTTTATCAGGTTTTAGACTTTAAAATTTTAGGATTATCCTGATAAATTTTTGCAATGAAACTTTGTAATTTCTTTTTAAACTATTTGGGTTTTTTTGTTTTGTGTTTGATTTTGGTTTATGATTAGTAATTACGTTTGTAATTTCTGGTCGATTTTTTTTTATCTGTTATGGGTTTTTAAATTTTGGGTTTTGATAGAGGAAATATCTTGACGGTAGGGGAAATTTTCGTTAGTGATCTAAAAAATGGAAAGTAGGATGAACTTCGGCCTGGTAAAATCATTTGGGGATCAGAAATATTGTTTAATCAATTTAAATTGGGGTTATGGGTTGTTGTTAGTTTTGTTCTTTAGTAATTAGTATTAACTTATTTATATGTTTCGAATTTTGTTATACAGTTTTTTTGTATTTTTGATTCAAAATTTTTAAGACTGATTAAATATGTGATTAGGTAAAGACTGCTTTTTCAATGTTAATTTGGTCTTGTTGGATTTTTTACCCCGTGGTTTTTGTTTTGTTTGCTTGGGTGAAGAGATTTCAAGCTTAATTTAGTTTAATATGATATTGTTAAATTTGTTCTCAAAAGGGACGTACCTGCAAACTTCATGGTTCACATTCAATTTAATCTGGAAGCATCCAAATTTTTGCATCGTAATAAGAAAAATTCTTCCCATTCTTTTGCGTTGCTGGGTTTTGTGTTTTGACTTTTTTAAATCCCTAGTTGTTGATTTGATGTCCATAATTAATTGATATATCATGAAGGTCATGTTGAAATTAGCATCGGGTTCCTATAAATAATTATTTGGTATTTTTTCTTAAAAAACCCTTTTTTTTTCTTAATTTTGGTTAATTTTCTTGGAATAGTTTCTAATCTAAAAAATTTCAAAAATAAAACAATTTGATTTGACGTTTCTTTATTTTCAAGGCATTATCCAAAATATCTTGTTTCATTCCCAAAAACAAAAAGGTAAAATAAATATACAATAATTAGGTACAAAGATACATATACATTTATAAAACTTAATATTAAAATCGCCACCCCCCACAAAAGCCCCCCCCCTTTGACAGAATCGTACCTTGAACGTCTACATTATTTGATCTTTTAAACAGACTGAATTCATCTGAACATTTGTTTTGATGTAGTAATTAAATTAAATTTAACTTTTGATTTTTATCATTTTAAATGTATATTCTTAAGGTAGGAGTTAACATATTAGGGTTGGACTATAATTTTTAAAGTTAATAATGTTTATAATTGCCTAACTTATTTTACATCGTTCTGTTAATCGTTTTTTTTGTCGTTTATTTAATCATTTCTTTTATTGTTAGCTTGTGAAGTTTCTATCTTATTATTTTGGGGGTTTGCATTATAAAATGTGAAGTATCTCGCTCGTGTTTATGTAATGCTGTTGAAGCACCAGATTGGTACTATGACCATTTATTCTGTTTTAGCAATTGTGTTAGTCATTCGATATATCAATATTATGAACATCAAATATCAAAAAAACCTTTAAAAAGGATTAGTCATACACACAAAAACAAACAAAAAAGAATCGACATTTTCTACTACGATGCAAATTTGGATGTCTATCCAATTTCCCTAAAATTAATTTTTTGAACCACATGAAGTTTGCAGGTACGTGCCTTGAGCATTTAAATATCATATTAAAACTAAATTAAGCTTGTTAAATCTCTCTATCAAGCAACAAAAAACATAACCACTGAAAACCCAAAATCAAGCAAACCAAATTAACTTTTGCAAAGCGGTCTTTCTATCACATATTTAATCGGTTCTTATATAAATCAAAATACAAAACATAAGGCATTTAAATATAACAATCTAATTACAAAACAAAAAAACTAACAACAATCATAACCTCAATTTAAATTGGATTGACAATATTCTGATCTACGGTGGCGAAGTTCTATCTACGGTCCCAATTTTCTTTGAATCATGATAGCCTACCTAGGTATATTTCCTCTATCGAAACGGTAATTAACAATAAATCAGATATAAAAAAAACCCTCAGATAAAATTCAAACGTAATTACTAAATAAAACCAAAATCAAACACAAAAACAAAAAAACTATGGTTTTAAAAGGAAAAAACGGCTTGCCATCCATATCAGGGATAATCCTCAAATTGAAACCCAATAAAAGTAATGGACAAGTAAAATAAAACTTATTATAATAATAAAATGGAAGATCCTCAATGACACGAATACTAAAAACTGAAAAGCGATCTCTAATATTTCGAAAAATAATCTTATGTTAAAAAATTGAATTTCCAAAGAAATAATACCATTGATCAAAAATTGATATCCACAACTCTCATCTCCTAAAATTGATCTAATCACAAAATGGGTATACTGAATTGTATCCATGTGCCATTTTTAAAAAAACAAAGGGGTTTTTTCAAACTGTCTCAAAAATTTTTTCGGAATGAATATAAAAACTCTTTTCTTTTGAACTTTATGAAAACCTAGTCTTTCTGATAACTATAAATTGCTTTCCTTTGGACGTCGTATCATATATACCCAAACATACCTAATGTACTTTTTGGTCCACAAAATTCTATCTGAAATGGGATTTAATCAAAGAACACACAACCATATCAAAACAAATTTTTATGGAAGGTGTTCTTACCTTATCTAATAATTATTTTCAATACGAATCTTCATATTATCAACAGATTAATGGCTGTGCTATGGGCTCACCCTATCATCAAATAGCACAAATTATGGAATACTTAGAGGAGAGCGTGATAGAAATCAACCAGGTTTGTTTTCAAAAAATTTCGATGGCTTTTTTAATGGTTTTTTTGAAAATAAACTGATAATATCCTCAATAGTTTTAATAGTTTCAAACATTTTCGGGTTTAAAAGATAAAAAAAGAAACTAATAACAAAATCAACTTTTTCATAAAAAATAATAACACAATGGTACCAACCATTTGGGCCCGTTGTTATCTATTACCCTGTCATGTCACCCTAAACATAAAATAGGTAATTTAGGATTGGACCTGCAATATTCTGGGATTACGACCACCCAAAATCTATAAAGTTAGAGATACACTCATAATAATTTTGGGGAATTTGAGGATATTGGCAGAATCATCACAAAGAACGTTTAAATCTTCAAATTACAAACCAAACAAAAAAACCCAAGAAACAGAAGATAAAAAACGTGGCATTACCATACACCCCGTGGCCTTCAGAGAAGATTGCACATATTCTAGGCAACAGGTGGCGGGCTGAAAAACTCATAATAATTAAACTCTATATTTACTAAAGTAAACAACACATGGGAACGGTCAATTTGTTTATTCCATACCATTTTAATTTAAAACGTTATGGAATGACTACACAATTTTCCCAAAAAAAGAAATAAATGGTCTTACAAAATTGTTCTAAAAGCATTACATAAACACCCAGCAGAAAACTTCACACCCCATTTTTTTTTTTACACATCTAAATAAAGATAAACTTTTTAAAGCCTTTTAACAAAAAAGAAATGATTATAAACGGGACAAAATCGATTAACCAAAGGAAACGATTGGATATTGCCAATTTATAACAACATTTTCCCTTTCCAACCTTAATATGTTCTCCTACCTTAAGAATCAAAACTTTTTAAAATTTTATAAAAAAACATTACTTTAATTTCTACTTCCCCAAACAAAATTTTTAAAGATAAATTCAGTCTTTTTTAAAAGATCAAATAATGTGGTTTAAAGGTACGTATTCTGTCGAGCATGTGGTGGCAGTTTCTAATTTTAAGGTTTTATAAATGTATATTTTTTTCCCAAAAATTGTATTTTTTATTTATTTTCCTTTTTTTGTTTTTAAAATAAAACAAGATTTTTTTTGATAATCCCTTGAAAATAAAAGGGAAACTCAAAATAAAAAATGTTTTTTTAAAATTATGATTGAACCTATTCCCAAAAAAATTTAAACAAAATTAAAGAAATATAAAAAGGTTCAAGAAAAAAATTTCCTAAATAATATATATATATATATATATATATATATATATATATATATATATATATATATATATATATATATATATATTTTATATATATATATATATATATATATATATATATATATATATATATATATATAAAATATAATAATTAAAAATTACTCTTGACCGACTGGTTAAATTAAGATTCTAAATTCTTGGGGATTCGGTCTAGGCTGAAGTAAAACTCTTTTTACTAAACCCGAGCTTTCGGAAATTTATTTTTCCTTTTCAGGTACCAATATAAAGAAAATTTTTCAATCATTAATCTACAAATGCAACATTGTTTTAAAACGATAAAAAAAAAATATATAGCAAAATATAACAATAAAACTTCCCGTGCAAAGTGAGTTTTTTTAAGGGCTGATCTTTAAAAAACATAATAAATTTTATTTTTTACATTTTAAAATTAAATTTTAATTTTTGCATTTAAATTAAAAAAAAAAAAAATTAAATTAAAAAAATTTTGGCACTAAGATGAAAACAAAAAATGTTATGTTTCTTATAAAGACTCTAGCCTTAAGAAAACTCGCTCCCGTAAGTTTATTGTTATATCTTTTTTTTACAAAACAATAATTTGCATAGTTAATTTTTGTTTTAAAAAATTTTCTTTATTTGTAGTTGAAAAGGAAAAAATAAATTTTCAACTCGGCGTTATAAAAGAGTTCCCTCAGCCGGGGGCCGAATCAAGAAGTCTTTGTATATATATATATATATATATATATATATATATATATATATATATATATATATATATATATATATATATATATATATATATATATATATATATATATATATATATATATATATATTTTTAAAAATAATAGTGGAAGGGTAGTCTTGACCGCCCCTAGTTGAATAAAAAGATTCCAAATTCTTGGGGTTCGAGTCTGGGCTGAAGTAAAACTCTTTTTACTAAACGCATGAGCTTTCGAAATTTATTTTTCCTTTTTCAAGGGTGCAAAAGTGAGTTTTCTTAAGGCTAGAGTCATTATAAGAAACATAATCAATTTATTGTTTTACATCTTAGTGCTCATAATTTTTAAATTTTAAAATTTTTTTTAACAATTATACTTTTTAGTGTTTTCTGAACTCTCGGGTCCCGCCAATCCGACCCGGGGTTATCCATATATTTGGAGGCCTCGTAATTTTAAAACAACTCAACCTTAGTAATCATACCTAACAGGATATTTTTTTTTCTTTCATTTATTAAAAGCCTCTAAGCCAAAGCCTTTTTTTAAATTTTTAAAAACCCCTTTTTGTTATTTATTATAATATATAATAATTTATATATATTATATATATATATATATATATATATATATATATATATATATATATATATATATATATATATATATATATATATAGATATATATTCATTTTTTATTATTAATACGATTTTTTTATTGATATTGTGTATATCAAAACTAAACACACAAAAAGCAATATTTTAGTAATAAAAATAAACATCTTTATGTGCAGTCAAATGCGTCGAGAAATATGAAGTTTAAAGACCTGATGTGATAAAGTAGAGAAAAATAATTTCCTCTAAAGTGTTTTACGCTGTCAGCACTGAAACGACAATATACAGTGAATGGAGCAGAAAATCCTTTTTACGAAATTTAATATAAACAAGCCAAAGTTTACTTTAACGTATGGTTGTAAAAGTGAAAGAACTATTTCTAAATAGAGTAAATACCATTTACTTTGTATTTTTCAACCACGAAAATGTTTATGTTTTTCTATTCAAGAAAAATAGAATAAATTAAAGCAAATTTTTTAAAATATGTTTTTCTCTATAATTATTTTGAATATGCTGGGGTAGCATATATTGCATAAAAGAGTAAATAAATAGGTAATCTTTTACAAAAGCAAACAAAAATATCAGTTTCATTTTTGACTTGTCTTATCTGCTCCTTTAGACTACTTTTTGACTTTTCTAGCTCAATAATTTCTGTTAGGTTATTCTCTGTTTAAAGAAGCTTTATTTAAAAAGACAATATGCTTTGAATGGAAAGACTGAAATGGAGGAAAGTTATAGGCTTAGGTAGGGAGGTGTGTCAATTAGAGAAATTGAAAAAAATTTTTGCTTTATACCAGGGATAGAGGCACTAGGATTGTAGAAAAAAATAGAATGTTAAGATTGCCGACTTAGATTTTTGGCTTTTTCTTTGGTGGGGCTTGGATATTTTGCAAAAGTTGGGGTTAAAAAACCAAAAAGTGTAGGCGAAATGCCTATAGTGTATCGCCAAATAAAAAGTTTTAGGTTTTTTTTACCGTTTCCAGTGTGTGTTGCCATGAATGGATAGGTGTTTCGATTTTTGGGACTTTTTTTTTCTTTTTCAGGCTGTCTGCGAGTTCGTAGGGGTTAATAATACAAAGCACACTCAATCTCTAAAAATTGCAGTTTATATCTAAGGATTTTCACAATAATTTTGGTACTAATATATGTTTATTTTTACAAATAGCTGAGTGTTTTTAACTTACTTTAATAATTTTTAAATTCTTTATAGAAAAATAGAAAAATAACTATTATTTTATGTTTGCAGTATTGTAAAGTAGTGGTTAATTATAATATTTATAAGTCTCCCTAAGTGGTTTTGTTTATATTTTTACCACATTACTTAAGATGTTTTTTTAACTGATTTAATATACAGTTCATTTAATTATGGCCTTTATTACTAATAAATAGTAGCGTCAATGAATGCATAAAACTGCCAAAATTAAAAAGTCCTTAAGAACACCTCCGATTTTGATAATTTTTTTTCATATTATTTAAAATTAGAAACCTTTTGAAGGTCACAAACAAATTTTTATTTAAATTTAAATATTTCTTTAGGATTTAAGAACTCTGAGAATTATATTTCATATTAGATATTTAAGAGAATATAATGAAATTTAAATAAATAAAATTTAGTACTCACTTTTTTCAAAACATTTTATTAGAATTTTATAAATTTTCTGATTTACTCACATAAACAAAAAATATGAAATTTAATTTTCATGTATTTTTTGAGTATCGGAGATTTCATCTTCTTCAAGTGGTGGGTGGTTATCGCAGTCACTTTCACCGCAAACACTGCGAGCCGGTGAGCAATAAAGGCCACTTTTTCTGCAGCCACATACTTTTTTATAGGAGCAAAATATGATTTTTAAGACGTTTTCAGGTGCTGTTAGTTGCGTCATTTTTACTGGTTTCAAATAATTACATTTTTGCCAACCCCATTCTTCAGGACAGATTAAAGAATAACATTTTTCATTCCATTGAAAAGTACCTCGTCACTTTCAACGTTACACATTACACGTCAAATTCAACAATAAAAGTTTCAGCTGCTGCACGTAGTATATAATCATTATTAAAAATTTTAATAAAATTATTTTTACCTTTATTATAAAAGGTGGCGGTAGTATTACATCCTGTGAATACATAAATAAATAAAAGATGCTCTTTCTTAATATTTCTATATTTACTTATTATTGTTTTTATGAATAAACACGTTGTGTATTATTTTTAAGTAATTTAAAAATGCCTTTCTTTATCGTTAGGTACTAAGAGTTTACTTACAAGTCCAGCAATGGAAACTTACTTTTCTAATTCCTTCTAAAGAATGGGGTTGGAAAAAGACAATTATTTAAAACCAGTAAAAATGACGCAACCAGCAGCAACTAAAAACAACTTAAAAATCATATTTTGCTCCTGCAAAACAGGATGCAGTTCAGCATGTGGCTGCGGAAAAAGTGGCCTTCATTGCTCACCGGCTTGCATTGTTTTCAGTGAAAGTGACTGCCATAACCACCCTCCAAATATATATGAAAACTAAATTTTCTTTTCTTTGGATATTTGAGTAAGGCAGTATTTTTTGTTTAATTTAATAAAATATTTTTTTTAATTTTCTATAAATAACTCTTTATAATATTTTATTTATTTCAATTTTATCATATATTTTAAAATATTTAATAAGGAATATGTCTATTCGAGTTGTCTTAAATCCTTAAGAAATACCTAAATTTTTAATTTCATTTTATGTCACTGTTATATAAAGAATATCTTATAAGCAATTAGTACAGTCGGGAAATTAAGTAAAATTTTTGCTCTTAGCAATTGAAGTTCACAATATCTTCAAAACTATGAAAAATTCAAGAATTATTAATAAACAATTTTTGTAGGAAATTTAATTAACTACAAAAAAAAATTGTATAAAAATGACGAAAATTAATATTTAAAAAGTTACAGCGAATTGAAAAAAAAGTGTTTCATTTATATATCAAAAATATTGTCTAAACAATATAAATATTTTAATAACACTGAAATCTTGGACTTCCATTGTCTCTATTTGTTATTTGTTACACAACGTTTCGGTTAATGATGTTTCTCCAACCGGTTGGAGATACATCAGCCCAGGCTTATTTGATCAAAAAATGTCCGGCTCACTATAAGGGAGAGGAACGCCTTTTCACTTTTTAAAATCTTACCTAGCTAGGCTTGTTGAGAAAAAAAGACGTGCTTTTTTTTAGGTAAGGGCTTCGTAAAGTGTTTTATGGAATTGGTAGAGATTTTTCGTTTTTTTTTAATATCTCAGCCGCATTAAGAGATTTTTTAGTATTGCTTGCAACAAGTTAAATGTCTTTAAAGCTCGGATAAAGCACATTTTTTTCTCAATTTTTTTTTAGGAAAATTCAATTTTTTCTTGGGCTTTAAAAATTTTAAATATTTTTTTCACTAAGCCCATTGACCCACCTTTTAATGACAAAAATATATGTGATAGATATTTAGTAGATCAAGCTTCATGAATATTCTCATAACTTTTGAAAGGGTGCTAGGTGGCCAAAAAATTCAAAATCAATTTTTTTTTCAATATTTTTCGATATTTTTTTGGAAAAAACCCGACAACCCTCTCCCCCAACCCCCCAAAATCACCCTAAAATGTCACTGGGGATTTTTCTTACTGGAAATGCGTTTCTGCCAATTGTTTTCAAACTTTGCATACAAAAAATTCTTAACACGTTGATCACTAATCTCCACGGGCACAAAAACCGAAAACCCCCAAAATCACTCTTAAAGGTCACTGGGAAAGTTTCTTATGGAAAATGGGTTTTGGCCAATTGTTTTCAAACCTTGCATACTGATTGTTTTTAACACGCTGATTCAAATTTATTATAAGCACAAAACTGGGGAACCCCCAAAATCACCCTTAGAAGTCACTGGGTTTTTTTCATATAGAAAGTGGGTTTCGGCCAATTGTTTTAAAACTTTGCATAGTGAAAGTTCTCATTACATTGATCAAAAATCTCGACGGACGCAAAACTCGAAAACCCTCCCGACTCCCCCAAAATCACCCTTAAAAGTTACTGGGGATTTTTCTTACTGGAAATGACTTTCGGCTAATTGTTTTTAAACTTTGCATAGTGATAGTTTTCAACATTTTAATCAAAAGTCTCCACGGGCGCAAAACCCAAAAACCCTCCTAATCTTTCTAAATTCACCCTCAAAAGTCACTGGGGATAGTTTGGTCAATTGCTCTGCGGAATTTTTCGATAGTGTTGTCAAGTTGTAGCCACTTAAATAGTTACAGTTCAAAGTCCGTGAGCAGGAACTTTACATGGCAAGACCTTGGGGGGAGGGGTGTGAGTGGTTATCCAATTATTGGGGTTGGAGGGTAACATGTAGATAAACAACTGGCCAAGGACTGAAATTGATAACACAGGTCTACGAAAAAAAATGTTTGGTGCCACTAAGTCTATGTTATAATTTGGTTAAGTAATCCGTAAGAAGTAGTGGGAAGCTGTCAAAATCTTGAAGCTACGTTCAGGTTTGTATCGATTGATCATAACCTAAAAATGTATTTTATCATACTTAATATCATTATAATAAATGAATTTTCTTTTTTAAATAATAATATCGATATGTCGTCGTCAAGAAGGTGATGTGTAAATAATCCAAATACATTTTGTTACATTTGTGGTGAATATGTAGTTAAAAAGTTTAGAAAACCTATAGCAGATTCAGTGAAAGACATACGTCGATTACTTTAATATAGAGATGAAGGCTCTAGACAAACTGTGGGTTCCAAATATTGTGTGCAAGTTGTGCAATGAACATTTAAGACAGTGGGCAAACGGTACACGTAATCATTTAAAGTATAGTGTGCCGATAATTTGGACAGAACCGAAAAATCACATTGATGACTGTTATTTTTGTGTTGTAGAATTACATGGTATAAACAAAAGAAAAATGACATATCCTAATTTACCAACTGCTAAAACACCTTGACTGTTTTCAGGTAACATACCATCTTCTATGAGTCAAGATCTTTCAGATCTATCAGATTTGTCGGATACAGAGATGGTGGAAGTTTTTTCCGATGAACGTGACAGTGATTTTAAAGTGTTAACAGCGCCTTCACTTTTTTCTCAAGATGCTTTAAGTGATTTGATTAAAGACGACCTTTCAAAAGAGTGATCTGAGCTATTGGCATCTAGACACAAAGAAAGAAATTTGTTATCTCAAGGTACTAAAATAATATTTTATCGTGATCATAAAAACGAATTTTTTCCATTTTTTAGCTCAGAAAATGATACAGTTTATTGTAATAAAATTGGTGGCCTTCTAATGAAACTGGGGCTCTCAAGGTACAAAGCTGAAGAATGGAGATTGTTTATGGACAGCTCTAAGCGAAGTTTAAAATGTGTTTTACTCGATATTGGTAATAAACATGCAGCTGTGCCTATTGCTCATTCAACAAAATTTAAAGAGGAGTATCAAAACGTGGATCTAGTTTTAAAAAAAACTTAAGTACTCGGAACACCAATGGCCTATATGTGTTGATTTAAAAATGATTAACTTTCTATTAGGTCAACAAAGCAGGAATACAAACTTTCCATGCTTTATATGTTTATGGGCCAGCAGGACAAAAAAAGATCACTGGATCAAGAAAGATTGGCCTTTGAAAAATAACATGACGGTTTGTAAACAAAATATTATAAACCCGCCTTTAGTTTCTAGAGATAAGATCATTTTGCCTCCATTACACATCAAATTGGGACTTATAAAGCAATTTGTTAAGGCGTTAGATAAAACTTGTCCATGTTTTCTATATCTTTTAAGAAAGTTTCCCGGCTGAAGTAATGAAAAACTAAAAGCTGGTATTTTTGATGGTCCACAGATAAGACTTTTAATAAAAGGCAACAATTTTATTCATTTAATGAAAGATTCAGAAGCAGAGGCTTGGGAATCATTTGTTGCTTTTAATTAGCTTTAAAATTCTTGGATGTAATATGAGCATAAAAGTACACTATCTAGACAATTATTTAGACAAGTTTCCTAATAATCATGGAGCGTAAAGAAAAGAACAAGGAGAACGTTTCCATCAAGATTTAAAGGTGATGGAAGATAGATACCAAGGTCGTTGGGATGAGCATATGATGGCAGATTACTGTTGGAGTATTACCCGGGAATGTCCTGAAGACATCCATCGGAGAAAATCAAAAAAGAGAAGCTTTTAACCTGTAAAATAATAAATTATGAAATGAATTTAAATGTTTTAAATTAAATTATCTTCTGTATTTTAATAAATTTATTAAATGCTTTTTAATTTATTTACCCTTCCGAAATCTCAAAAACTATACGTAGCATTAAAAGTAAGTATCAAGTTTTTATCAGGGTACCGAACATACTTGAAATCAGTTCTACTTTCAGCGGCACCAATATCATTGTAGATCTGTGTAATAAAATGGCTATTGCCGCCCATCAACAAAAAAACAGACTTAAGTAGTTGGTGATATTGGAGTCTAAACTCGGGGAGAGGTATTGGGGAGGGGTCACATACCCCGTAAGAAATCCAGGTATAGAAGATGCCAGGCTGTAGCTCTGTATCTATTTAAGTGGCTAAAATATAAAATAGTTTTTCTTATGAAAAATCGTGTTATTTTTTTTAAAACACATTTTTCTAGTTATACTTCATAAGAAAAACAAATCTGCTAAGAAAGAAAAATTTTTATTTACAATAAGTTGCAAATTTCTTATCAAATTATTTTTATTTATGTTCAAATGTAATCTGCTTATATTGCGTTCTATTTTAGTAACGGGTTTCTGTCGGTTTTTCCACACATCAAGCATTTTTCTAATGATAAAAATTGACATCCCTATTTAAAGCCAGGGAGAAAAAAAGAAAATTATTTTTCGTAAACCAATTCTCTTGTTAGCCCAAATACAATCAAATGGGACAAAGAAAGTGGAAAATTATGTTTACGGTGTTTATCTTAGAACAGATTACAAAGGTTTTAAGTATTAATATAAGCATACCATGATTATCTTAGGTAAAGTAAGGGACAGTTTATTTGATCCAAAATTAAAAATTTGTTGGTTAACAGGAAAATCAAATACGTCTGCAAGCAACTCGTAAATAAGATGTAGGTATTTAATTATGAACAAATCCTTAGATTCTTTTTAAGTGAAAGATTGCACAAGTGGCACCTTTAGGCTCTCTGCGAAAAAGTTAAATAGGGAACACTTTAAAAGCACATTTGTGTTAGACAATTGCTGGTATGCATTCAACCCAGGATGTTTATAAAAATAAAAAATAAATTTCATCTTTAATCTGCTTGGCATTAATTCGGACATTTAATAAAACAAATTATTTAGCCAAGAGTCTATTTTTTACTTTAAAAAACGAAAATTGTCTTTAATGGGGAGCAGTAAAGGAGAATAAGTGCCAAAATTGATGTTTTTGCAAACACACAAAAATATCTAATTAAATTTGAGCTAGACAGTATTTTTTTAATCCGACTGTTTATACAATCTTGGGCTTATTTGATAGTTTGATTGAATGGGTTTTATGCTTTAGTGCTAGTTTGTTGATTTTTAGGTCAGGTTGTGTTTTTGAAAGACTAGCTTAATCGCAGAATTTGAAAACACGTTTTTGGTAAAAAGTTTTAATTTATTTGTAGTACAGAATTATTTATATTAATGTGCAATTAAATAATTTTGATAATGCGTAAACACATTTTTAAAGAATCACAATCATAAATGCAGGATCTTAGAAAAAGTGGACCAAGAAAATTTTTGGCTCAATTCAGTCAGCTAATATAGAGCTAGATGCTGCACGGCGGAATGCATTTCGTCACTTCAGAATGTGCGAAGAATAACATGGTGACCAAGCCAGGATCCGAGAAACCCAACGCAATAGTTACAAATATTTAGTTTGTGGTTAAAAGTATGAAGTGAAGGTAAGTTTTTTTTATATTTAACCAATCCTTAATATAAACAATAAACGAATTTGGACGAATTAACTATGCGCGGGAAAGTGAAAAATAAAAGAACTAACTTTTGTTAATAAAAGTCAAAGAACCTAATGCAGAAACGTAAGTTTAAGCCACAACTGTAAAGGCTAACTTATTCAAGGTTAGAAACTATTTGCGAATGTAAGCACACACGCTACCGCGGGAATAAAAGGATAAAATAAGATCGTACCCGGAATAAAGAAGGTGGTTAAATAACGTTTTCGAACTAATCTAAGTTTTCTATTTAACAAAAGTATATGGAGGTAAAATAATTAAAGGTAATACTAAACGAAATCCAGTTTAAAGTTAAGCATACGAATGTTTGCAAATAATATTTTACTTTTTAGGAATCAACGCAAAGATCCCATTAGTGCAGTATTGTGCCGCTAAAATATTTTAACCTTAGATAATCTTTTATTATTTTTCTTATGATTCAAGTAACGAAACAATATTAGTTTGGTAATTTTTGGACCAAGATTGTATTTAAGGTTTGACTTGACATAGCCTTTGCTCTTGTTTTTATGGAATCCTATAGTTCTTTTGTTTCCCTTGATAAAAAGTCCAAGAACACGTTAAAAAATACTATTTGAAATAAAAAAAAATACATATAACCAGTTTGAAAATATTGTTAAAACCAGGAAACTGGGGTTAAATTTTTTAAATAAAAATACAGCGACAAAAAACAAAGTTACTAATTTCAGTTTTAAGGCGAAAAAATATATAATTTTCTATAAATTTTTCATATGAAAAAAGTGCGGTTCGTCATGTTTTGTCAAATTGTTTTAATAGACAATTTGCCTACGAATAATTTTATATTATTCAACGCATCATTGCAAATATTTTATTTTTGCAAGTTATTAAATTATTTTTGGCAAGAAATTATTTAGTTACATCTAAATTCTTTTTTTATATAACTTTCCTTTTATTTAAACAACAATATTATTTGCTTTAAAGCTATAGGTCTATATTAATAAATCCCCATTTTTATATATATATATATATATATATATATATATATATATATATATATATATATATATATATATATATATATATATATATATATATATATATATATATATATATATATATATATATATATATATATATATATATTATATTATATATATATATATATATATATATATATATATATATATATATATATATATATATATATATATATATATATATATATATATATATATATATATATATATATATATATATATATATATATATATATATATATATATATATATTTACAAACAAAAAGGAAATATTCGGTCTAATTAATTTGCAGTAACCAATTAAAATAAGCGTAAGATATTTAATTTTTGAAACTCCTTTGTACAAAGTACCACCCCGTACAAGTATATTCCTAATTTAACCGACATAACCTTTAAAACTTTGTGTGAGAGGTTAAATACAATAGATTTATAACCTTTATACTACACATGAAGTAATTTAGAGTATATAGGTTTAATCAAATATTTTGCAAAATTTTTTATTCGTTTTTAAGTTTTTTGTTAATTTATTAGTGCTTTTTTTAGTAATGTGCAGTAAATTAACCATTAATTTTTAATTTTTTGTTTCAATCTTTAAAGAAAATTTTTTAAAGTGATATTTGAAAAGAAAAAGATTTTGTCTAAAATTTTGAGGTAATGTCTTACAAATAAGGAATATAATTTTTTTGTAAGGGAGTGTATTTTGTACGGTTGAGGAGAGTCTCAAGAATCAAAAATTGATCTATTTTACTCTCTTTCTTATTGGTTATTGCAGATTTATAACGCAAAAAATTAATAGACTAAACGAAATATTTTTTTAAAAACCCCTACAGCAGTCGCCATTGTAATTTGGTAAATGGACTTGCATCATGTAGATTGGTACACCTCAATTTTATAGAACAGGAAGTTTGCGGTCCAGAAAAAATGCCACAGAGATAGGTTAGCCTCAAATACTGAAATCGGGTGCCCGTGAAATTACTAGCAAGTCTGTCGTTCAGATAGTTAATATCTGAACACCTTTTTGATTTAACTGGAAGTTTTTTTCTAGATAAAAAAAAAAATTATAATAGATATTTTTGTTTAAATAAAGACACAATGTGTCTCTTCAACATTTATTAGGTATCATCTAACATTTAAAATATTTGGTAAGATTAACGTTTAAAAGTGGTATTTTAAATAATATTTAAAATAATCGACATTCTATTAAAAAAATACCAACAAAAATTTGGATTATTTTTAATAGGTATTTGACATTAAAATATTACATTTTTATACCCGGTGCAGAAAGCATGATTAGTACTTGAATGTTTAACGAAATGTCAGATTTGACAGGTCATTAACCAATGAATAACCTGATTACGTTCTTTAAAATCAACCTTGATTACCTTTTTAACGAAGTGTATTATAAGGAGCTAATAAAATAAAGTGCTAAATAAGTCAAATGTATCATATTAAAAAAAATACACTTTTTTATATATTGTTCCGTGACACCCCGTATAAAAAACACGTATCCTGGTTTAACACCTTTTTATTGCAAATCAGGTTCACAAACGTTTCTATGGTAACTAAAATTCAACGTAACGTAAATGTGACAACTGTTTAACCTTTAACTATCTGTCAACTTCTTATCTCCTTGAAACACAAAACTAAACTGGCCCGTGCGGACTTTCTTCGCGCTTTATATAGTAATGTGGAAAAGAATGGAAAGGTCTAGAATTAGCTGAAAGAATTCTTTTACCACAGGATGCCAGAAAAGTGTGAAAAGAAAGGATCTCTTCATTTCTATTAACTAAACACTAACTAAAGTCCGCAAAATATTATGAAAAGCTAATTTTTAAAGCATAAATTTTTAAATAATCAATTAAGCCATATATTTCTTTATTTAAATTTATTTTTTCAGTAAATAAAATAAACTTTAAAAACATTTGTAATAGGTTGGTTTACAGAAAAATGTATGTACTGTATGCCTGGAAAAACATATAAGTTTTGTTTTAAATTTTTAATATAGGCCTGCTCTTGGCCAAATCGGAACATTTTACCTCTGGTTATTATTTTAAGAACAACTTAAATAAAGCAAAAGGCAAATCTATATACGGATAAAAAAATAAACATTTGGCGTAGTTCGCAAAAAGTGGAAATTTGAGCTTAAATTGTGTATTATTCGTCAAAAAAAGGATTTTAATGGTTACATTACTAGCCCATTTTATTGGCTTACGATAAATAATAATTTACTATTTATTTATGCTATTTGTAGGCTGTATAATTTTTTTTAATACCCTAAAAAGTGGCGAAAAAGTTTTAAAGTTGGCCCCGTAACCTAAAATACCCGAACGTAGTAATTAGTAGCAAGTCTCATGGGAATTTAACTCCAGAAGTTAGTATTTGGAACAAGTAAATTTTTATATTTCAGGCAAGTAATATTATATAAAAAACAATATAAATATTTACTTCAAATTCTAACTGGGACTTATACAGCATAATCCTGTAAGATGTTATAGTTTAAGTTGCAATTTTTATAAATATACATGGAAAGGGGGGATGTGATACCTCGTTTGAAAGGGATTTTAATTCTCTATTCAACAAACATTAGTTTTTAAATTTTGGTTGCTGACTTATTAACAATTAAAAGTGAAAATAAAAAAGTTTGATAATTCATAATAATTTAATGTACCTATAAAAATCATCATGTTTTTAAAATGTTGTCCTTGTACCTCCTGATAGTAAAAAAGTCTATTTTCAAATTCATTTCTTACGTTTTGAAAGGTTTCTGCAGTTATGTTAGCACAAACTTGCCTAATTTTATTTCGTAATTTCTGTAATGTTGCGATTGGTGTCTTATTAACCCCCACAGGAAAAAATCCAAAAGAGTGAACGCGCAGGCCATTCCAATGGTCCACGTCTGCCAATCCACCGTCCTGCATATGTCTCTGGTCTAACCAATTCCTTACAAGTCTAAAAAAATGTAGGGTTCCATATTGTTGAAAAATAACTGGATATTCAAATTCGCCTTGATTTTTAACCACTATTTATTGAATCCGAGGATTGATAACATTGTTAAGCATATCCAGGTACAACTCCCCTCTAAAAATAGGGGCCCCACAATATTGTCTCTCAATATTTCCGGCCTCACATTAATTTTTTGAAGAGTTTGAGTATGATTTCCTTAAAAAACATGCGGGCTTACATCGGCCCAATATCGCACATTTTGTCGGTTGACATTTCCATTTAAAAAAAAAGGTACATTCATCACTGAAACAAACAGTTCTTGTGTAGGCCGGATTTTCGATTAATCGCTGGGACATAATTTTAAAAAAAATGCACCCTTTTTCCCCGGTCATCTTCATGTAGTTCATAACATAATCGGTTTATAGAGATAAAACTCGTTTTTTCAGATTTTCTTTAACTTTTGGTTGTTAAAATTTTTTCATTGGTCGAAACTGCTTGTAGACTGTTGAGGGTTATGAAAACAGATGCCATTATTTTAACTTTTTCTCTTCCGATATATTTTTTCCGTCCCTTTTTTTAAGTAACTTCCTGTTCTTTAAAAATTTTTAAACCGTTCCCAGATATTTCCGGCAGGGGGGGTTTTCGGGAAAATGTTTAGAAAATCCCTTTAGCCTATTTAAATTAGGGGCCGGCCCGGCGTAAATAAGAATTGCTTTTGTTATTTTTCTAATTACCAAAAGGGGAAAACCTTTTTTAAAAAATAAATCTAAAAATCAGCTCTGAATAATTCAGAAAAAACCACAGTTTTCAATCTGATCCCAAAAATATGTCGGGGCACTTTGGAAAAATGCAAGACAAAAGATAACATTTTTACATTTTCCCGGCATACTACGACCTATTAAACGACTAAACTTTAGGTGGTGAAATTTTTTCCTAGTTCAACTTTTAATCATCAATAAGTTAGCAACCAAAAACCAAAATTTAAAAAACTAATGTTTGTTAAATATAAAATTAAAATCTCTTTAAACGAGGTATCGCATGCTTCCCCCTTTTCATTTGATTTTTTAACGTAGATTGTGGCCGTAGCACCAACTATGAAATTAAAAATTTTAAATTTATATAAAAAAATAGTAAAAATGATACCTTTTGTCCCTCGCTTTTACCCGGCGGCGATATCTCCTCCCATTCAAAAGTTAACAAGGGAGGGTCTATTTACGTCCGCACTGTATATAATAAAAATCGAAATATTGCCAGGTACATTAGCAAAACTAGAATTTATACCCTTAAATAACATTTATAGGCACTCTCTGATAGGTTTATTATGCATTTCTAGCTGGTAAGATTTATTTGACATGTTATCCAGTTTTGCAATGTTTTATGACTATTTTTGAAACGGTAATTTGGCAAATTTAAATTAACTGGTGGAAAACAAGACGAGCAGTGGAAAGATGTCCGCTGTGCAAAGCGATATATTCCAAATTTTTTTATTAATATATAGATAGTAGATATATATATATATATATATATATAATAATATAATATTAATATTAAATATTAATATATTAACATAATATAATATATAATATTATTAATATTGAAATATAATATAATATATATATAAAATAATAATATATTATAATTATATATAATATATATAATATTAATATATATATATATATATTATATATATATATTTATACATAATATACAGGGTGGCCCATTAGTGGGGGAAGTCCAAATACTTTTGTTAATAGAAATATGAGAAAATGTTTCATACAAAGAAGGATCCGTAGAGAAACAATTCTAAATAATTTGTTTTGTATACAGGGTATCCCAAAAAGGAGGCAGCATAAAAGACCATTTGTTAAATACAGTACCCAATTTTTATTCAGAATTGAATTATAGGAAATTTGGATAACACAATATTTTAATTTAATGATTTTTGCGGTGTTGCCAAAGCCATTTACAATTTACGAAAAATTTTGAAAACAGCCCAAACAAAAAGCCGCTTAAAAAATAACTGATTTAAAAATTATAATATTTGTCATGTTTCTTCAACATCACGGATGAAGAATAATTTTTTTAAAAGAAAACTCTTTTTAACTTGAAGAGGTTTTTTGGCGCGGCGGGGCCAATAAATTGGGTTTTTAAAAAATAACTTTATGCTTTTTTAAAAACACCCTATATTTTAATAACAAAAATTTGTTAAGTATTTTATGTTTATAAATTTTAATTATGTTATGTTTAAAATGGGCGTTTTGCCAAAAATTTCGATTTTAATGGAAAATGCACAAATATCGTTGTTTTCTGTTTTTTTTTGATGGTAGACCAGAATTTAACAAAAGGACTTTTTATTTCACGTCAAAAGATTTTTATTACTTTATATTTTTAATCTGTCATTCTTGCAGTATTTAAACTGATTCTAAAAATAATGAATTTTTCTAAAGAAGAACTTGTTGATAGGTATAAGAGAAGTTTTGAAAAATATTCACAACAATATAATAATTAAAAAATTATTTCATACTTTAGTATTTTATTTTATTTCAACAACAAAGTACATAATGTAAGTAACATAAACGAACATAAAACATAAAAACAATAACGAAATAATTCAATTCTGAATAAAAAATTGGGTACTGCTATTTAAAAAATAGGACTTTTATGCTGCCTCGCTTTTTTGTGACATCCTGTATACATTCAGACATTTTTAGAATGTGTACCTCTACGGATCCTATAACTTTTGTATGAAACATTTTCTCGTATTTCTATTAACAACAGATATATTGGACTTCCACTAATGGACCACCCGTAATATATAAAAAATATATATATATATATATATATATATATATATATATATATATATATATATATATATATATATATATATATATATATATATATATATATATTAAAATATATATAATTTTATATATATATATATATATATATATATATATATATATATATATATATATCTATATATATATATATATAACAATGTTAGTTCGTAGAGTTTCACAGCATTGAAAATGGCAAGTGCGATCTTGGCGAAACGTCTGCAAACTTCCGCAAGGAATACAAATGACAAACGGATATACTCCCGGAATGAAAACAATTCACATTCATCTATCCGTGAAACTCTACGAACTAACATTGTACGCCTCTACGGGGAGGAGACCTTCAAGATCACCAAAACATATGAACGACTGAGAACCAAAAGATGCACCCTACTCTGCAGTTTAAGATATCTCATCAAATGCTTTCATACCATACCAAGACACGAAGAACACAGGCAATCCTCGACAGAGCCAGCACAGCCTTATTGAAGGAACAAATAAGAGACCCTCGACGACAAATCAGCGATATAGAACGTGACCTCCTCCAACACCACCTCATCCTGAGCAATAAACTCCAGGGCACGCTATGGAATCTCTTAGACCAACTTACCTTCTGGAGAACAGAAACAGACAAGGAGATAGCTTCAGAAAAACTTTAAACAAATTTAACAGCCTGCAGAAAAAGGAACCCAAAAACCAACAGCACACCGAAATCAGCAACATCCAAACGGTTTACAATATATCATCGTACCAGCCGTCAGAATCCGAAGTTAGCATTTTAAGCAAAGGCTTTAACTTCGCCATAGCTCCTAAAAGAATCCCGACCGAAGACCTAATTGCCAATGTCGAGACATGCCTATCATCAGTGCCGGAACAAGCTGCGGAACAAATCAGACAAGACGTCGCAAAAATACTACGTACAGCTAAGCCTCCACAGGACAACTTGACCTCCACCGAACGACAAGCTCTTAAAACCCTTAACAACAACAAGGAAATTACCATAGGACTAGCCGATAAAGGAAACGCCACCGTAATAATGAACACCGAAGAGTACCAACAAAAAATCAGAACACTGCTTAACGACCCTTGTTACAAACCCGTTCCAAACGACCCGACAACGTACCTGGAAAAAACTACCAAGTCCAAAATTATGGCCGCACCAATCGACACCGAACTGAAGAAGAAGTTAATCCCCAGGGAGAAGATCCATAAGCCAGATGTACCTCACAGACCAATAGTCAGTGCTTACAACTCACCAACCCAGAAACTGGAGAAATACCTAGCCAGAATCATCCAACCTCTAACGGAAAAAGCAGACTCTTATGTTAAAAATTCATTCCACTTTACACAAATACTCGACACTCTAAAACTTGACAAGGACGACATAATCGCCAGCTTTGACGTAAAATCCTTGTATCCAAGCATACCAGTAGACGAAGCACTGCAACAGATACACGACAACGAAGATCTTCCTAGTCACGTGACCGAACTTGCAAGCCATTGCCTCAAAAACGCATACTTTAGGTTTGACTCCCAAATGTACCGCCAAACAAATGGAGCAGCAATGGGATCTTCCCTCTCGCCAGCAGTAGCCAACATGTTTATGATTTACTTTGAGAAGAAAGCCATCGATACAGCTGACCTGAAGCCAAAACTATGGCTTAGATATGTTGATGACGTATTTGTCGTATGGCCCTTTGGCAAGGAAACTCTACTTGGCTTCCTAGACCATATAAATTCCATCCACCAGAGGATCCAGTTTACAGTGGAATTTCAAGAAAACAACCAACTACCATTCCTGGATGTACTTGTCACTAAGACCCAAAATGGCAAGTTACAACATACCGTCTACAGAAAACCCACTCACAGAGAGGAAGAACTTCTTAACATAACAAATGCTCTCAAACAGAACCGCTATAAATCACATATAATAAGAAAGCTGAGAATCAAACGCATGTCCGTCAAGAAACGAGAGCCCTTGGAAAATAAAGTAAAACCACCTTCCATACATCAAAGGCACCACGGATAAAATAAGAAGACTCTCACAAGCATAAATTTCCACAGCCTACAAACCTAACAAACCATTATCCAATAAGAAAATCCCAGGACAAAATAAAACTAGAAAACCAAGGAGTCTACAGCATCTCATGCGGTACCTGTCAAAAAACCTATATAGGACAAACAAACAGAAGAATTTATAAGGAAATTATAATTAGTAATATAATGTAGTGCTGAATATGTTTCGGTTATCTTTATAAAACTTGCCTATCGCGGTTAGGGAAATATTTTTGTTACTAAAGTTTCGATACTCTTTTTCTGTCAACAGTGTCAAATGTCATTTGTTCTAAAGGCGTCGTTTATTTCTCTCTCTCAGATACGTTTTATTTATTATTATGGTCTTTTTCTGTTTCCATAAAATAGTCACGGATAAATTTATTGGTGTTTGGGTTTGTAAAAACTAAAATGGAATAGAGACAGGTAATGGGAAATAAAAGTACTTGTGAGTGTTAGTAATGGCATATTATTATTATTTATGAACATACAGAGTTGCTATGACTCAAAATTTAGGTGGGAATGATTTTTTACTGTAAAAGTAGATGAGATACTTCGAAAAAAGTTAGGGGCTCCTAAAATACCCAGTAATAATAAATTTTATTTCCGATTTTTCCAAAAATTATATAATACAATATTTGAATCCACACAATTTTTTTAACAAATAGGCACTATTGGACAAGTAAACGTTTATCTTGGCTGAACTGTTAACAAACTAAGGAAAATAATGGATGTTTATTCCAATGTTTTTGATTAAATATTTTTCTTTTTCGGTAAACAATCATGGCGGAATGAGTGCAGTAACGAAAATTTGGTAAGCATAATATCACCCAGGGTGATATTATATAACGTTTGATAACAGTATATAACTTCAATAGTGTCGATATCGGTCCCCAAAAGTTCTTATATAAATTGTAGTGCCGTTCATACCTGGAAGTGATTTTATATAATCTTTTGATGCATTTTGATATTTAAAGAATTACCGTTGCCTAATCACAAACATGGAGTGCATATTTTCCGGACGAGTACATTTTAAACATACTTATACGCCTTAATTTTTAAAAAATAAATAGTGAAAAACGACAAAAAGTAGTAAATTATTAAATAGCAGACTAGCAAGTTTGACGCTATTCGTCCGTAAGTCATTTAAAAGATGTAACAGAAACGGTTAAACGTTATGTTTGCATTTCGTAACCGGACATCGGAATAGCAAACACTACCTTTTTTAAGAGCCTTGTTGTGGTGGTTTTGATTGTTGCTAACCTCAAATTTTGTGCTAACAATATTTGTGGCTGAAGTTTTTTTGAGATGTCCTTTAAAATAATACAAACAAAAGAAACGGGTGCCAAGGGGCCACTTTTATCCATTGTACCATCGGCTTGGGAAAAAGATGGCACTTTATATTGGCCTCCTGCCAAAAAAAAGGGGCTTATCTTTAAAATGATCAAAGATGCAAATTCCAGACCAGAGCCAGATTGGGTTTATCAGCCCTGTGTAAGGAAAAAGACAAACATTTCTGTCGCTAGAAGCGGCAGATATCGAGGTAAAGGCCATGGAGCAAAAAGTGATAGCGAATCGGAACATTTTGAATTGCCGAGAAAAGGTTAATCTTCAAAAAAGAAGCAATATTGGGCGTGTTCCACAAGCTGATTTTAATTTTTTAGCTGAGGAATGCAAGGTAATTTCCCCGAGAACTTGTTAAGTAATATATTTTTTTATTTCAACCATAAATTACATACTAATACGCTTATATTACAGAAGGCAACAGAGTTAATTTTTCACAAAAAACTGTAGATGAAAGTGAAGAAAAAGAAAGTAACACGAGAGGTTTTAGTATCGAGCAGAGGCAGTTAAGTATTTTGAAACGGCCAATCAATAGGAATGAAAACGTTCCAGAGGCATGGCAGGCTGTTCCACAAAATAAGCCCAAAATTTTGGAGACAATAACGGTAAATATACACAGTGATTTTAAATTAAAAACCTAGATTATACATACGAAATTTGTCCCCTGGTTGATATATTAATAGTTGAAAGATACTGAAATTTCTTGAGTTTAAATTTTATCGACAGTGATTCAGCCCTGCTTTGATAGAAACTAATTTGCTTCATTATTTAAGTTTAGGTTATGTCTTCGACATTTATGAGAAATTTATGTTTGTCACTAGAGCTTTTTCTCTATGATTAAATGTTATTGAGAAAAGTTGTTGCTAGCTAAAAATACAAAATTTTGAAACTCTCTGCCTACTGTGATATCTTTCCTGTTAAAGACATTTTAAATGAAAAATTTTGCATCTGTAAGAGTTTTAACAAGGTAAATTTATTTTTATACATATTTATTATAAACTTATACACAAATAAATAAAGAATGGAAGTAGATGGTAGATGGTTTCAAATTTTTTATTCTTAGTTCTCCTTTCTAAAAAACTTTTAACGTAATTCAGTCATACCTCTTACAGGAAAAGCACTTTACTCATAACCACCAAAACTTTTTTGTTAGTTTCCAAGATATACTTAATTTTCTGAACTAAATTTAAGAAAATAATTAATTTTCATCAAAGCAGGGCTGAACACCAAAATATGAAATTTGAACTAAAAAAAATGTATTTTCACTTATTCATGCCTTGATTCGGACGCACGCACTTACCACTGTAATACTGATCCTTGTTTTTTTACTTCCAGGCAGCAAATCACCCAGCTGTACCTGTAAAGCCTTATTCAAACTTATTGCCATCCTCTCAGATGATGGATTATGAGGAAAATGGGGAATTTACTTGTGAAGTGGTGGCACAAAACAATTTGGATGAACAAATAAAGATATCCATTGATAATCAAAATACCATCATGCAAAATCAGAGTATGCTACTGGAAAATCAGATGCGTATCATGGAGCAACTAGCCAATCAAGAAACGATGATAGAACTTATTTGTCAGAATTTATCCAGTACCAAAATTACTACTTGCACCACCGTGTCAGATAATGCCACTAAAAGCTGCGACATAACACCTGATCCTCTTCCCATCGATTCTTTAACCAAATTAGAACAATTTGAAATCGACCTTAGGGATGAAACATACATGAATAATTTGGTAAGTTACTTAAATGTTGTATTTCGATTAGGCTGTACAATATAGAAAAAAAGATGTTTTAACTAAAAAATATAGTTTGACCACAGTGATGTCGATGTGATTGTGATGAATGATACCGAGGGACAAAAAAATATTATTTATGAGTTTCAGTCTCATATTTGTGGAACAAATGGTAAAATGAATGGGCTAAATTGTTCCTACCGATTAATTGATTGTTTTTTTAAAAGGCAGTTGTTGGTGCAGTTTTCTTGGAGTGGCGGTAGTAGGAACGATGAGGGTAAGGTGGCTTTTAAAAAATATAGAAATGTAATGATAACATTTTATAAAATTATCAGTAAAGCTGATTCCCAATATACAGAAATAGATTGTCAAATTTTTTTTTTTAAAGTTATAAAAAATGCAAGGAGGCGTTTTGAATTGGCAGAAAACAGCAGTCAAAAAAGTAGGACTTCTAGTGGCAAAAAGAGGCCCCATAACTTAAGTTATAAAATAGTTAAAGAAAATGAGACTAATATTGATCAAGAGGTTCATACACCTGATTTAGGTGAAAATATTGGAGGGATTGAGACTTCCGAAGATATTAAAGTAACCGAAGGAGACGAAGCAGAGGAAATTGAAGAAGTAACCGAAAACTGAATTAGTTACATACAATATTTCTTAGTTTATTAAACATGTTTTGTCCTTTTTTTGTTTATTTTATTATCTATTTAAAGAAAATGTGCAATTTGTTTTTAAGTATACATGTAATAATTTGTAATCCCATGTAGGGTCATTTTGTAAGGTAAATAGCTTAGAGTTTGTGCTGTTAAAGTTTTACGTCTAGTTGTACTAAGCATATGATTCTCAAGCAGATGTTTCCAAAAACCCCATAGAAATTCCTTAAAATTTTGTTTTTTTTTTAAAGCAAAAATTTGTAACACTGCTACGAGGGTGATTAAAAATTTCGTGTAAAAAAATTTAATGCAGTTGTTCCTTTTTTTGAGCTTTTTGGTTTTATATGTGTGCTTTTATTATAGACATTAAGCTTTCCGTGCACCAAGTTGTAGCTTTCTACTTTTAATAAAACTTGATCTAACATGGGTATTACATTTAATTATTAAAAATTAAATTTAAGTTAAAGCAGATGTTGCCAAAAACCCCATAGAAATTCCTTAAAATTGTGTTATTTTTTTTAAAGCAAAAATTTGTAACACTGCTACGAGGGTGATTAAAAATTTGGTGTAAAAAAAAATTAATGCAATTGTTCATTTTTTTGAGCTTGGGTTTTAACCCACTTTTATTATTTTTTTTAGTTTTTATCATTTTTAAAGGCTTTAGTCCTGGTCTGGGTAGACATTCTGTTTTCTAAAAGCGAAGCGTGTTACGAGCTGTGTTTGAAATAAATTAGTTTTAAAACTAATTTCAAGTTTACATTTTTACCGTACTCTACATACCCAATTATTATGAGATTTATTTTTAGTTTACCTTTTTTGTATTTGAAGATATCCCTTAAAAATTAATTTCTAATATCCTAATTGGTGTAAGTCTACAAAGCCGACATTGTTTCTCAACGATACAATCTTGCTGCAAATATAAATTTATTTATAATGCTTACTTAAGTTAAAAAGATTAAATATGAAATCTTTGGTTCATTAAATATTCTTGGTCTAAAGCCTTTACCAAGAATGAATAATAATTTGTCAAGTTTAATTTGCCCGATATTAAATGTATTAAAGTCAGAAAATTCTTTATTCATGATTTTACGAAGATTAAAAAGCGAGAGACAGATGATTTGAAAAATAAATTAAAACGAACAGCAAAGTAATGAATAAATTATCGGCTTTTTGTTGAAAATAAACCCACCTTTAAGAATGTATGCTAGTATTTCGACTTTTGTGTTCAAAAAAACAAAAATCTAAAATGATATTTTTTTTCTTAAATTAGGAATCTTCATTAAACAACAAAATATTTGGTCTAAAAGAGTTGGCCCTTAGGCGTAAAAGTATTGCTTGATACTTGATGGGACCTTTTAAAAGATTTAAAAAAGATGTTATAAATGCCTTTTTTTAATGTACGACTTTTATATCAATTTTACGTTATAAAGTAATGATGTTTGTATCTATAGGAAAGGCATCTTTTGTTGTTTGTTGTCAGTACGTCTATACTCGATACTGTAATATGTAAACTGTATTATTTGTAAGGAGGTTGATTTCAGTTTTTTTTTTGTTTTTGAATAAATCATAGAGAGAGTAATAAAAGCTGGTGATAAGGATAAATGCATTACTACACTCTTTTTTTGTTCAAATATCGTTTTATTTTTTAAAAAGCCGTTATAAGGAAGTACTTAAAAAACTCCCTAATATAAATTATATTTCTTGTTTAACACTTTTGGGTCTTTATTTACATATCTTTTATGGGTAAAGAGACTTTACCAGACTTTACATTCGAGATGTTCTGGTTATTTAATTTAGATTACATAAAATTATTCAAATTCTAAACACTTTTTTATTTTTACTGAACGTAAAATTTAAGAACTAACACTTTCACAGTGGGTTTGTATAGATTTACAAATAAAACTAGAAGTAATAGGTTTGTAGGGTTACGGATTTGCTTTTATTAAGTATTTCAATCGCTTTTTCTTGTTAAAATATTTTTTTGTTTTTGATGGTTCGGTTGTTAAAATTAAAAGTATAAGGTTTATCTGAACTTGGTTCGTTAGACCTGTTATTGCCTAATTTATTTGTAATATTGAATGGTTTCAATTTTGCTGCCATCTTTTACTTCGAAAATATTTTTTTTTTGTAAATTTTAATAGTCGTACTTAAATTTAGAGGGTGCACACTTCTGCTAGTTAACAAAATTTAAATTCAAAATTAGTTTTCTAACCTTTTTCTATTATTAAAAATATTGTTTTATTTTATAATATTCTTTGCTATGTTTTTACCCGTTTTAAGTATTAACGAACGACTTATCGGTCACTGCACATTTTATAAATATTTTATGTGACAGTCTTAGAACGTTATTTAGGATTTAATTCTTAGCTCAGCTAACTAAAGCTGATAAATATACCAATAAATATAAATCGACATTGCTTAAGGAATAAACAGTTAAGTGCCTCTAAAAAAATTATAAACACATTTTTTTGTCCATTTTTTTTTAAATAAATGCTAATATCTAAACAAATCAAATGTATGTCCAAGACTTCTATAGTCTAGAAGAATTATGATATTCCTAATTTTTTTTCTTTGGTCCATATTGTCACAAAACAGAGTTCTTAAATTTTATAGTATACTTTTAAAAATACATGGTTTAAAGGTTTTACAGTGCGCAAATTTTATGGTTTAAGGACTACTTTATGTTGTCTTATTAAAAAAATCTAAAAGATAAATTATATCGTGCTTAGTTTTTAGAGAACAAGCAAAGAAATTATGTTTAAAAATGTGACAGCTTCTCCAAAGCTCACTGACGGTCACGAAAGCATTCTTTGTTGTACTAGTGCAATTAGTGTAACGAATGACTTTTTCTTGTTAAAATTATTTGAGTCTGAAAGATACATGACAACTTTTATAACTAACTAAATAACCAAAACCTTTTTGTTTTGTTGTAAGTAAAGGATGACAATTTGTACAGTTTTTTTCTTAACAGCAAACGGATTTGTATTATACATAATAATTACTTTGGCAAGATTTGTTTCCTTAGATCAATACAAATACAGAAAGGGCTAGAGTAAATACCGCATAGGTCTAGATATATCTAAATAGAAACTGTCATTGTAATTTATATATATATATATATATATATATATATATATATATATATATATATATATATATATATATATATATATATATATATATATATATATATATATATATATATATATATATATATATATATATATATATATATATATATATATATATATACAGGGTGTAAAAAGTATGATGCTCACGATTTTAATGGGCAATAGAGGAGCTCAAAACAAGTCGAAAAAGCCAAGAACATATAAGTCAAAAGTTAATTGTTTTCGAAATACGGCCTTTCAAAGTTTAAAAAAGTTGGCAACACCGCGCCTGTTTCATTGAAGCGACTCTCAACTTCACAACAAAACTTTATTCACATTGCTCCCTAAACTACATTTAGAGAATAATTAATTTTTCCCTCTCTCTAGTAGTATAGGATTATTAGATTATGAAGAAATGTGTTCATTTCGGGATTTTGAGAATCGTTTTTTTTACTACGCCAAAGGGAAAGTGAAAAAAAAACAAATTTAACCTATTTTTAATACAAAACACTTAGCTTCCAATATAACACATGTGCCTATACATTTATTTTTCCCTATCCTCTAGTACTATAATATTGTGTGATTCAAATAGAATATAATCAACTTGATACAAAGATGCAAAACTTATTTTACTAGAGTACAAGGAAATTAAAAAATGTTGAATGAATAAGCATATAACCACAATATACTTTAACACAGACATACGTTTTTCCCTAAACTCTAGTTCTATGACACTGTGTAATTTTATTAGAGTGTAATCAACTGGATCCAAAGATTCAAACCTTTTTCTACTGCGGTGCAAGGAAATGAAAAAAAAAAAAAGATAAAATATTATTTCTCTAGTACAATAATATTGTGTGACTTTAAAAGAATACAATAATCTTGATTCAAAAATTCAACCTTATATTACTAGAGTACAAGAAAATTAAAAAAAAATAGACAAGCTGATTTAACCTCACCATATAGGTATCGGTATTGCAACTTTGTTATATTTTTCAGGCTTTCCTTTGGAAGAAAAAATAAAATAAACACAATTTGCTATTTAATACTCAATCACAAACAACGCCTTTGAAACATCAAAGTGTCAAAAAAGTAATTAATTAGCCACCTTATATTAAAACACCAAACCCCAGAGCAAAATAAACGCTTGCCAAATTAGCAAAATTTGTATATTTTTTTTGAAATAATTTTTGGTATAACATTTTCGTACCAAATCTCCCGCAAGCTTGAATAAATCTCCGTAAATTTTTTCTTTGTTGCGAATTTTTATAAGAAAATTTTCAAAAAAATTCGCACTTCGAAAATATTTCCGAAAATAATTCAAGCTCTAGGGAGATTATAAGTGAATATTTCACTCATGTATAAATTTTCCCATAAGACATGTTAAAAATCAAAAAAATTCAGCGGAAATTTTACGTTGCCTAGACAACGTAATATTTCCACTTACTTACAAACACAGAACAATCGAACCTGTTTGTTTGTATGTTTAATTAGAAACGTCAAAATCAGTCAAAATGAGTCGATCAGGTAAAGTACACGATGAAGAAATAGATAAAGTAATAAACTAAGCTAAAAAACGATTTTAGTTATAGTTTTAATTATGTGACATGAAATTGAAAATTGTATGACAAAAAAACCATTTTAATAGTATAATACTCTCATATTTCTCCATTCTAGAAATATTCTCCCTAAATACCGCTCGTGCATAAAAATTAACCAGATAATTTTTATTTAAGCTTGTTATACAAATTCCATTTGTCCTTCGAACTCGTGGAATTATAAGTAACAAGCTTTCATAAAAAATATTAATTTTTAAGCACTAGTGGTATTACCCCGAAATTTTTAGAAAGTTTTATTTAATAATTTAGTTTTAAAATAAAGAACACTGCATAGGATATTTTTACCTATCATACTAATTAGAGTAAACTCGCTATAATTAAGAAACACATGAAATAATAAACATTAAATAAGATTGCCTGAGAATAAAGTAAGAGTTTGAAAAAGACACTTTTTAAATATATCAAAACTTTCGTATAGAGCGTCAGCAGAACTTAATCTTATGGAAGTGTAAAAATGCGGTCTGAAATAGTTATGGCATATTCCCTTTTGACCCGCTTATAAATTAGGCCATTTTTTCTATCTGCAATATTTTATAAAGATTTCGCTTTTGTTACTGCTTTCCTTATGGTTTACTGTTACAGAAAATCACATTATTGGTAGTATAGGGGTGATATTTTTTTATTACTAGCATAGCATGCCAGATTTTTTCTCTTTATGGTAATTTTACTAGGTAACTATTAAAAAAGAATATATTTATGTTTGCTACAGCAAAAACAAAATCTGCCCATTCACGTTCTATTTCAGTAAGTGGTTCTGCACAACAAAGAGTCATTCAACATTTTGGGGTTACTTTCAAAAGTGATCTTAAGGTACTATTACCTATAAAAAGCTCAAACACACATTTTAAATATTTTTTCTACACTTTATTTATGAGATAAGGTAATCAAACTTTTTCTATAGTATTAAACAACTTTTGTAAAATACAAAAAATATATTTTTTTAACTTTTCCAAACCACGCGCACCTTATAGAGGGCGCCAAAATCCACACGTAAAAAAACACTAATCCATGGCGGACGGTTAATCTCTGGAATGGCAGGTTTAAAACAAAAAAAAAATGGGTTTTAAAAAGAAAGTCGTGTTACACAAGAATCAACAAGAAAATTAAATTAAATTTAAATTAATTGAAAAAGGAAAAATAACGAACGTTTAAAAAAAAAGTTTCAAATTCGACTTTTTTTTCTGATATTTTCTTAATGCTATTTTTTTTTTCATTTTTTTTATCATATTGTGTTTTATTCTTGTAGAGAAAGCCTAAACAAACAAAATGCTTTAAGATTTATTTAAATCGAGCAAGTAGATCCGGAAATTAACTGTCCGCCAGTTAAAAAAAAAGGTGATTTTACGAGCGACAGCTGCGTAGAAAACCTACGGCGTCGACGCCGGCGGGCCAAGAGCCGTAATCACTAAATTTGATGTATCTCGTTTACGGTTTTAAATTTTCGTATACGAAATTTGTAAAAAAATAAAAATTGATTTTTTCAAAATTCTAATAGGTAATAGGACCTTATAGTCCAGTAACTGGAGACCTGAGAGTACCCAAAGCTGTAAATAAATCTGTATATGTAATGTCCGTAGGAAATAAAAGTCAAATTAGCTAGATGATTGAATATATTCCTAAATATCGGACAACACACTAATCTCTACAATAACCCAATCGATACTACCCTGCGTAGCAGTACTAAGAGAACGAACAGGCGCGGAAGTAAGCAGTACGAATGCGTATATTTAAAGTATAGTACTCAATCCTTATTAGTACAAATTAATCAATACATTACACTCTCCCGCTCTTATTTCAGCGCCAGCACGTTAAATTAAAATTTAACAAAAACAATTATCCAATTATTACTAAAAATATAGACAAAACAAGTCTTAATATTTTAAACGGTCAGGAGATTTTCGAGTACGTTTGGGACGACTATTTTTCACCAAATCTGTCGTATCTTGAAAACTATCCTGATCGTTGGTTAAATCTATAACATCATTATTTGGTATTTCACTCGTACGAACATTTTCAAATTCATCGACACTAGCTAAATTAGCACTTGAATCACAGTGAACGTCCGTCTCACTGGAACCACTAATATTTTGTAACTCACACTTACGAATTTGATTAAGGTGTCTTTTCCAAATTAAATCTGTTTTATATATTTTTACTAAATATACATTTTTACCTAATATTTTTATAATATGACCAACAGCCCAAGTTGGTTTAAGTATATTTCTATAATCTTTAGTATATACACACTGTCCAACAGAGAATCGCCTCCCCTTAAAATATTTGAGGTTTTTGTTTTGAGATTTTTTTAAATTATTTTTAATGTGCTCAGTATTTTTGGGAGTAATTTTAGTTATAGTTTCTGGCTTTAACAAATCAAATCTGGATCTAATTTGACGTCCCAAAAACAAGCGAGAAGGTGTTTCTCCGGTTGAGCAATGCTCAGTTAGCCTATACATCATGAGAAACCTATTTAATGAGGCATTAAAATGTATTTGATTGCTACCCAAATTAAGTTCTTTTAACAAAAAGTTTTTAACCGTCTTAACACTATTTTCCGCTGCACCATTAGATTGGTCATGATACGGCGGTGATGTAACATGTTTAATTCCATTAAATTTTAAAAAATCAGAAAATTCTTTCGAAGTAAATTGAGGACCATTATCTGAACATATAGTTTTTGGCAATCCGAACTGAGAAAATAGCCCTCGTAGTTTATCAATAGTAATTAAAGTTGTTATGTTAGATAGCACAAATACTTCCAGCCATTTAGAAAAAGCATCGATTACAATTAAACAGTATTTGCCCTTAATGGGACCTAAAAAATCGATATGCAATCGTTCCCATATTCCCTCTGGAATAGGCCAATTATGTAATGATCCAGCATTAGGATTCTTTTGTTGTGTTTGACAGGCTACACATGATTTACAAATATTTTCGATATCCATGTTTAAACTTGGCCACCACACATAGGATCTTGCCAAAGACTTCATTTTTACGATTCCCATATGTGTGCTGTGTAATTCTTTTAAAATTGACTGCTGTAAAATCTCTGGAATTACAACTCGATGTCCCCATATTAAAACATTATTAATAACATTTAGTTCTTCATGTCTACGAAAATAAGGCTTTAAATGGGGGTCATTAACTTTTGATGGCCAACCTGATACAACATAGGTGTAGACTCTTGATAAAATTGTATCTTGTTGTGTATATTTTTCAATTTTAAATAAATCAAGGTCAATATCCTTACAATCTTTTAAAAATTAATTTGATAAAGGTCATTTTCGCAAATATTTAAATTTTCACTGTCGTCCACAGGTAATCGGGATAAAAAATCGGCAATATTTTTAGTGGAATTCACATACTTAATTTCAAAATTAAAACCACTTAAAAAACAAGCATACCGTTGCATACGGTTAGCAGCCATAACCGGAATACCTTTTCTTGGAGAAAAAATTGAAACCAAGGCTTTGTTATCAGTTACCAGTGTAAATTTTCTGCCATACAAAAATTGGTAGTAGCGTTTGATACCAAAAATAATACTAAATGCTTCTCTATCTATTTGACTCCACCTTTTTTGTTGATCTGATAAAGTACGCGAAGCAAAGAAAATTGGTCTCTCGACCCCGTTTTCAAAAACATGCGACAAAACAGCCCCTACGCCAAATGGAGATGCATCCACAGTTAAATTAATTGGCAAATCAGGGTTGTAATGTACCAAAACCCCATCAGATTGTAAAATTAATTTAATTTCTTCAAATGCGTTTTGACATTTTTCATCCCACTTCCAGGGAGTCTCTTTTTTTAACAAATTATATAACGGATGTAGAATTGTGGGAATATTTGGAATAAAACGGTTATAATAATTTACAGCACCAATAAATGCTCGCAGTTGGCTAACATTTTCGGGAACTGGCAACTGTTCAATGGCATTAAGTTTCTTTTTGGACTTATGTAAGCCCTTGTCACTAATATCAAAACCTAAATATGATAACGAGTTCGCAAAAAACACACATTTATTTATTTTTACCGTCAAGCCACAATCGCGTAAAATTTTTATAACATTTTCTAAATTTTTTTTATGTTCAATAAATGTTTTTCCAGTTACTAGAATATCATCTAAGAAAATACAAGTACCCTCAACATTTCGGAAAATTTGATCCATAATGCGTTGAAACTGACCGGGTGCACATTTGACACCATAGGGTAATCTGTTATACATGAATAACCCCTTATGAGTTGATATTGGAGTTAGCTTTGAAGCTTCATTATCTAAAAATATTTGTTGATAAGCTGCGCTTAAATCGAGTTTTGAAAATTGCTGACCGCCACCTAATTTGGCGTAAATATCGTCAATACGGGGAATAGGATACTTATCATCCACTAACCAGGGATTTAGAGTTATTTTATAATCCCCACAAACGCGTATAGACCCATCATCCTTTAAAACGGGAACAATCGGTGTACCCCACTCAGAGTGTTCTACCGGTGTTATAATTCCAGACATTTCAAGCCTTTCCAGCTTCTTTTCAACTTTTTCTTTAAGCGCATATGGTAGTGGCCTAGCTTTGAAAAACTTAGGAATAGCATTTTCTTTTAAATAAAATTTTAATTTAAATTTATTAAAACATCCTAGGTTTTCTGAAAACACTTCGGGAAAACTTGATTTTAATGTATCAACATAAGAATTAGGTTTAGAAATCTGATTTATTTCTTGAAACCCAAGTTTAAATAAAGATAAGAAATCTCTTCCTAATAAAGCATTTTTACTATTTTGTATGACGCAAAAATTTAATTTTTGTTCATTATTATTGTATTTTAAATTTAATGTGATTTCGCCAACAGGTAAAATCTTTCCACCTGAAAAATTTATCAAAGTTATTTTTGATTCCGTTAGTGGAATATAATTAAAATGTTTTTTATAAAATTCAAAAGGAATACAGGACAATGCAGCACCTGAATCTAATTCTAATGTAAACAATTTTTTATTTAAATAAACATCAACTTTTATCGGTTCGGAATTTACAGATTTTAGAGTAAAGATTGGATATTCATTATTATTATTTACATTTTGTACTTTTGTAGAGTTATTTATATTATCATCGAGATAATTTATCTGTCTTTTTTTACAGTTAAAGGTATTGTGATTTTTAGTACGACAAATCGAACAAAATTTGTTTTTGTTATTTCGATTTCGATAAAAACACTTATACTCTGGGTGCCTTCCTTTACCACAAATAGAACATAACTCACCAGATCCATTGTTGCCGGTTTTATTGTCAGAGGACGTACCTGGCTTCTCTGTTACCTGAGCGCCACCTCTCGGCTTGCCTCTCCCCCTATGATAGCCTTGCAATTTGAAGACTTCACTGTAAGGTTCCTGCTTTATCGCTGGCTGCCTAAAGTCGTTATTTTGATTTAAGAGCGCAGTTTCCGCCAACATGGCCGCCTCCATTGCTTCTGCGAAGGTAATGGTTGTTTTTTCACTTAACAACTTGTCCATCACTTTACCTGGATTCATACCACAAATAAATTTGTCACGTAAAATGTTATCCAACTGATTACCAAATTTGCACTTGACACATAAACTTTTAAGTCTTATTGCCCAGTTTTGGATCGATTCATTTGATGATTTTGCTGCCGCGTAAAATTTGCATCGTTCGGCAAACACAAGCGTTTTTTGACAGTAGTAGCCATTAAGAGCTGACACAATATCTTTATAGGCTGTTTCATCGGGCTTCTTGGGAACGCACAAATTCTGCAGTAATATGTACGCTTCCTGGGAAAGTCCATTTAACAAAATCGCCCTTTTAATATCACTATCAGTAATAGAATTAGCGACACAAAATTGTGTCAAACGGCTAACATGCACTGACCAATCGTGAATTTTCGGATCAAATTCTAACTGAAATCCGACGGTTGACGCCATTTTTGAATTCTTGATACACTATCACGATAAATTACTATTATATTGAGGTGTCCCACGTTTTCGGATCACTAATGAACAATCTAACGTTAAACCTCGAAACCTCGTCGCCACTTTGTAATGTCCGTAGGAAATAAAAGTCAAATTAGCTAGATGAATGAATATACAGTAAGGCGCACCGTACTGCGAACATAGGAGGCTCCTGGGCGATTTTGGATGTACCCAATTCTAAAATACCAATAATAATTTTGTGGCTTGTATTTCAATTTCCGTCTCGTTTCCTTGCGTGGTTCATTTTTGGTTGGGACTGGTGGGGAGTGCGGTGATAAATTCGGAAGAATTATCTGCCCAGTTTAGTTCTGTACTACGTTTTTAATTTTAGTAAGAGGATGCAGTGTTTATAGGCAAGTAGCAGGAGCTAGCTAGCGTCAACCGACTTCGATCGGATTTCTTATCAGCCATAAATTTAAAATTAGTTGCTTACGGGACCTGAACGTTTGCTAGGGTCTTAAGAACCAAACAGTTTTCCTAATAAAATAAAAGAATTTTCACAAATAAATAATGGAACGTAGAAGATATTTTTAAAAAAAATAAATTAATGTGCATTCATAGAATAAAAAAGAAAAACTCTTTGAAGTTATCGAAGATGCTCAAATAAACCACCTTCTTGAGCCAAACAATAACCAAGATTGTCATAAAACGCCTTCTGACATTTGCTAGAATGCTGAGGGTAATAATCCTAAAAGAATTTTCAATTTATAATTGCAATTCTTGTAGATTATTAGCCCTATTCTCCTGGAAACCATAAATTTGTGATTTTACGTGACCCAAGAAAAAAAAATCATTGTTATTTTCCATTTCCATTACAGTTTCACAAAATTGCATTCGTCTAAAATGATCATCAGAGAAAATTTCATAGGTTTTTCTTACTTTGTAGGATCGGTATCCATTTTTTCTCAGCACTCTACCCACTGATCTTCTGCTCAAATTAACCTGTTTTGCAATTGTATTAATGAAAATTGTAGGATTTTTAATAACACTTGCCACTACCATAATTTCCTTTATTTTCCTTTCGTGGTTTTTCTGGGACACTATCATGTTTATGTTTTTTGGAGATAACAACCAAATGTCAGAAGGTTTTTAATGACTCGGTGAATAGTGGAAATCGTGGAGTCGGCCTGTTGGAAATAAATTAATAAATAATTCCCTAATTCCCCTAACAGGATTTTCACGGTGATACCATTTAATAATTTTAATTTTCTCTTCCAGTTCGTAAACATCCATTATTAATAATCATTATTTTATTAAAAAAAAACTTTTTGGTCGCAAATAATCGACACAGTAAAACTTTAGCTGTCGAGCGTTCGATAGTAAAGAATTATTTCAGGAATAAACGTATTGAGTTGATCGCTTTGCCGGCCGACGCGCGTCTTATGAATTTGTTTACCGAAAATTATTGATCGATAAGCAATGCGTGCGGCGTTTTTAGGTACATCCAAAATGCTCCAGGATTGTCCTATGTTCGCAGTCCTCTGCGCTTTACTGTATTCCTAAATATCGGACAACACACTAATCTCTACAATAACCCAATCGATACTCCCCTGCGTAGCAGTACTAAGAGAACGAACAGGCGCGGAAGTAAGCAGTACGAATGCGTATATTTAAAGTATAGTACTCAATCCTTATTAGTACAAATTAATCAATACATTACAGTATAGTTTTCATTTGTGGCACAATTCTTAGATCTTCGCCGATGCTTTCGAGCAAGAAAAAGTTTATCCGACGTGGAAACCCGCCGAAAATGGTCCCCCAAAGTCCCAAAAATGAGTTATGGCGAATATATGCCAAAATATGCTAATTAGAGAATTTTTGTTCGGACAAAAAATAAACATTACACTGAAATCTACAAAAATGGTTACTACCATTTTTTTTGGCAACACCAATATTTTTTGTAAATACGGCCATCAAAAAATCCATAACATTCCACACTAGATAAAAAATGCAGATGGGCAAAACAATTTTTTATGAAAACGCAAGAAGGATGGTGAAGGAAATTTTTTGGGAATATTTAACACTTGCTAAGGTTTCATTATATATAAAAAAAAATGGTAATAACAAACCATATTTTTTTAAAATATCAATAAATTAATGAGATACTCTCAAAATATTGTGAAAAAAACTTTGACCGCCTTTTTTAATATTCTAGAAAATTCAGAATGGACCCAAACTCATATACAATAATAGATACGGGTTTTTCCCATTCCGATAAACTTTAAATGATTAAAAAATGTACATTATTGCCCAAGTAATGGAACAATTCGTCCTCCCGCTTATAAGTGAATTCATGACTATAGCGGCATTCTAGTTGTAGAGCGGCAGCTGAAATAAGGGGGACTTTTGGGTCCCGTTATCTCGAAAACTATCGATTTCTCGAAAAAAAAAAGCAATCATTTTTGTAGATTACAAGGCAATCTTCATTTTTTGTCCTAACAAAAATTCTCCAATTTGCATATTTTGGCAGATATTAGCAGGAAACTCATTTTTCGGTCCTTAAAGGGCCATACTCAGCCCTTTCCCACCTGTTAATGTTGATAAACTTTTTTTTTGCTTGAAAGCATCCCCAAGAATTTTGCCACAAGGGAAAACTGTACAAATTTTTTTACGGCTTTGTCCCTTCATTTACTGGACTATTAAGTGGGAGAAACCTATTCACAGCCACAGCAGCATCGAAAAAGCTGGAAACTCCCCTTCGAGCCAAAAAGTATTATTCCCCTTTATGTATCCCAAATTAAACTCTGCTTGAAATACTATTTACATGTTTGGCAAATGGGTTTCAGCTCCCAATGAAGCAACATAAAGTACCATTGCTCTATAAATAGTTTCTGTAAAATAAAGAAGGAACAAATTACACCTAGGAAGTTTCTTCTCTTTAATAAGGGTACAATTTCTTAATAATAAACCCCATACAGGATAAGTTTTTTAATGTGTCTATACTCTATTTTAAAAACGGTTTCAAATATTTTTATGTATTTTGAATTATGTAGTAAATATAGGGGAAGACATATTTTACGTTGTTATTAAAAAAATTTTTAATCCTTTTTGAAGGGTGAAAGTAACTCTGGGATGTTAAATGGAATAATGTATCTTTAATTTTAAAAGACAAATCTACGTAAATAAAATTAGGTTTACTGGTTACGAATAAATGGTCAAGTTAGTTTAATCATTTTAAGAATAAATCGGAGATTTTAACTGTATATCTATATCCATGACTCTGTATTTTTAGGTCACTTGGAAATTATAACCTAATAATGATAACACTGGTCAACATTAGATCTACGCGGAAACGCTGGAAGCGGTAAGGTGCCACTAGGGTTTTTGGGGTCGCCGATTACGATAAGAGGGTTGGTTAACCTCCATCACGTTAGGTTTAAGGTCATTTGAAGCTCAATTCAAGAAATAAACATTAGAAAAATTTGGAAAAATCCATGTCTATGTTTTTGGGGGGCGCTAAATCCGAATCTGTCGTTTATTTACATTTTATGTCTATGCATATGCATAAAATTATTAAGAAATTTTTGGTGATTTTTTCTCCACCTCACCTTCAAATGACCTTAAACCTGACCCTATGAAGGTTAACCGACCTTAAAATCCGATTCGCCGACCTCGAAAACATACTTACAAATTTTTCAGTTTTTTTGAATCGTACTAAACATTTGTATCCCAGAACACTTCAAAATCACGTTAAAATGACCTTGGATGATCTTTAGGTAGATGCAAATAGACGCCGGATTCGGATTTAGCGACCTCAAAAACAAATGCATGAATTTTTTTCAGGTTTTCTAATGGTTTTTTTCTTCTCTTGACCTCCAAATGGCGATGAACCTGACGTGATGAAGGTTAATCGACCCTCTCAGCATAATCAGCGTCCCCAAATGCCTAAAGCTACGGTTTCCTAAGACTGTCGGTTGCGGAGGACGGAACCGATAGCGGAACGGAACCGAATGTCGGTCGACGAATTCGGTCGCGGAGATGGAGTCCTAGCTGCGAGGTTTTAATGATTTCCGTCGCAGTTCGTCGAATTAGGCATGGAGAACACATTAAAAAGAAAAATTTCTGTCTTACTCCTGCTTGAAGAAGAAGTAGAAGAGGAAAATTGCATCCTTCATTTACTCCTGTGTCGAAAAAGACGAAAAATAAACGAAATGTATTTAAAAAGAAGACAAGAAGGCACATTTAAATTGTTGATTCAGCCGGGTTATCTGACGACGATAATAAATTTAGAGAATATTTTAGAGTTAATAAGGAACTTTTCGCAACAGTTCTGTCTTACATAGAAAGTGATATGGCAAGGAATCCATACAACAGGCAGCGTTTTCCTATATCACCTAAGGAGAAACTTTGCCTTACATTAAGGTAGCATTATAATTTATTACATTTTAGAAAATGATTTACCTAGGTAAAGAAACACGTCATACAGAAAATTATTAAATTTATTGAAAACTTAAGAAAACATATATAACACGCAATTCTAAAACAAGTTCACTTCTTAATTAGGGATTTAAACTAAATACATTAATTAACTACATTTAGCAGAATCAAAAAAGTATTACTTCCGACACACTTTTTGTAGATTCTATGGTAAGAAGTTTATGTTATCTGGGAAATCTGACTCAACGCAAGTACTGAATTATGAGAAGGTGGCTGGGAAGAGTGGCTATAAGAATGAGAAATATCTGTATATGTTGGGAATTTAAAAGAAATATTGGGGATCCTGGAGAAATGTTGCCTGTATTTAAATGTTTGAAAATTGTATATTGAAGGATGATGGCTGATATTGTAAATTCAGCTTTCGTTCCGTAATATTGAAAACCAAGACGACTCACGATATTCATAATCTCAGCTTTGGCTTTTGCTTGTAGTTCTGGGTAAATTTACTTACTGTGGCCATCTCTGGAAAAATGTAGAAATAGCAGGATCCAGTAAGGATCATTGTGCGGAATGGAAGATTTGACAATTCAAAATTTCGTCTCGCGGTTTTTTTATCTCCTCCTCGAAATCATTTTCTCTGCATAAACGGATTTTTTCTTTGCTTTTGTTATTTTTTTTCTGTCATACTATCACCTTTTTTTAATGTTGCTTTTATATTTTGTACACGCCCAAACTTGATTCGGTACTTTCAACGTAGATTCTTCCGGCTCTAACGAAAGAGGCGTTGTCAACTCAGGAACACTTTCGGATTTTGGCTATCTTCTTGTGTACATTCTACAACGCACAACAACTCCTAAAATACGACTTATTAGGTTAACTCAGATTATTATAATTATACATTAATTTACTTTCTTTGTGATGGATGTATTTAAGAAAAACCAGATGTTTGAACTTTTGGACAAAATCATTTTCGGGTCTTTTCCGCCCCAGTACCTAAATTTTTCATCGCTTCATTCCGTTTTTTCTTATAGTAATCTCTAATATTTTTCCACCTTGCTCTACAGTCAGCTTCTAAAATAATATATTTAACATTTATTATTGTGTTTATTTATATATGTATTTATTATTTCCAGATATATGGCCACGGGAGAATACTTCCGATCCCTGGCATTTCAGTTTCGAATTCACCTAGCGGGTAACAAAATAGTAAAAGAGGTATTAGAGGGGAAAAACATCGTATGCTAAGTATATATATACCAGAAACCACGAAGGAATGTATGCAAAGAAATGCAGAAGATTACTACACTATGTGGAACTTCCCGAACTGCGGTGGGTCAATTGATGGAAAGCATATAAGAAACGATGTCCTGATAATGCCGGTTCTTTATTTTTTAACTATGTTTTCACTCAATTTACTTTAGTATTGTTGATGCGCACTATCGTTTTGTTGCTATAGACGTAGGGTCCTATGGAAGGGAAGGAGATGCAGGAGTATTTGAAAAACAGCTATGGGAAAGCAAATCACTGAGGGAAAATTTTTTTCCCCGCACCAACTGTTTACCCGGACAGAAGTAGTACAACCATTTGTCATTTTGGGGGATGAAGTTTTCCCTAACAAAAACAATAAAACCCATACCCCCAAAAACCCAAAAATGACAGATCAAAATCTATATACAATTACCGCCACTGCGGGGGAAGGGGGATTTTAAAATCCCTTTTGGGGTTATTTTCCCAAACTTTAGAGTCTTTTTTACAATATTGCCGTCAATCCAGAACGTACTAACCCGTAGTTTCAGCATGCATCTTACACAATATGTTAAGAAACTGTAAAATTCCATGCCCGGGAGATTCAGATACATGATAATAGAATCCCCACAGAAAATATGATTTGCTTGACTCCGTCCAATGCCAAAAATCCACATTTGGCTTTTAATGTGAAGAAAAATTTTGGAATTCTTTAATAGCGACCAAGGGTCAGTCCCCGGAAGAAAAATTTTTGGGGGTAGGCTAACGGATATTGTATTTCTTTGTATATTAATAAAATTTCACCATACTTTTATTTTTTTTAACTTCCCTTATGTAACTTTAAACTTACCCTGACCGTGCCAAATTACTTGCGATAGTTTTCCATATATTTTTTTTTAATGTTTGATCTTGTAACGTTTTAATTTACAGTTATACAAGGCTGGATGTTGTTTAACTAAATTAATTAAACTTTCTTCTTCAACACACGACAGTTTTTGACTACCATTTTCGAAAAAATGCCGTTCCGCTCTCGGTTGAAATCAACCATCGACTTGAACGGACGACCGAAACCGACAAAAGTGGGCGGAAATTATCGGCGGAGCGGACCGATTTTTTAGGAATCCAACTTCATTTAAAAACACACAATTGATTCCAGCGAACTTCGGCGCTGGTTTCGGGCCCGGGCCGCTCTTAGGAAACCGCACCTTTAGTGGTACCTAATCGCTGCTGACGCTCCTGCGTAGATAGAATGTTGACCTGTGTAATAAATACAATAAATATATTTTGAATCAAATTGTGGGGATTTATAAAAAACAAAGTAATGGATATGATTTACAGATGATATGAGGGAGTCCGTTCTTCTTGCCTATTAGTGACACCTACAATGTTAAAGAAGGTACGAAATTAATTTTAAAAAAGAAAAAGGGCAATAAAAAACCAGGGTGGCATTTGAAACAACTTTTTGGGTAATGGACGACAAATTATTTAAAATTAGGCTTTAATAAAAATGTTAAAAGTAAATTTTTTAAAAAAAAATGGGGATATAAACATGTTTTTATTTTTATTTTGTTCTATTTTACGGCGGATCACGAAACTTTTTGGTAAAATACAAAAAAATCTTTGGTTTTCCCTTTTTATTTTGAAAATAAAAAAAAAAGGGTATTATTCAAGTTTTGTTATATATTCTACGTGACAAATAATTTAAAAAAAACAAAAATATCAATTTTTGGGTTTTACAAATACTTTTTTAATTTAAAAAAATAATAAAAAACTGATATTTGGAAACTTTTTTATTATTCTATTTTCGATAAACTTTAAGAAATTTTTTAAAATTTGACCAAAAAAAAATTAAAATCAGCGATTGTACATCCCAAAAAATAATTTAACAGGCCTAAAGTAGCCCCCTTTTAACTAAAAATAAACTGATAAATTCAAGAAAATCGACCTCCGGGTAAGATAATACCAAAAACGATTTTAAAAATAATTTCGTAACTAATTGGGCAATTTATTTTCCTTTATGCATTGTGTTTCGTTTTTAACGTAGATTTGTATTTTAACATAAAAAAAAAAAATTCATTTAAAGTTCCAAATTAAACACTTTTTAAAAATATTCTAGGGAAACCACATCTTAAAATTTAAGTATTAATTTTTTTGTGGTTATCTTAAGATTAAACATTTTAAAACTATTTTACACACTATCCAAAACTTAGAATATGCTATTTCCATATTTTTCAAATTTATCTTAAGTTAATTTTAAATATAGATGTGAAATTCATACTACATCTTTTAAAAAATAAAAGTTTAATCGGCTTTTGGGGGATAGTGTTTTAAACACAAACTTTTAATGGTTTTAAAAAACCCCCAAGAGTGATTTTTGCTAACCTTAGGGGGGGACCCAAAAGGGCGCGGGACGGTGGGGGAAAACTAACAAACCCCACTACCAACTACCACAATTTTCAAACCGCATTAAAAATATTATATTTTATTTAGGTTCTTAAATTTGGTTTATCGATGCGATGTTGTTTTGATTTCCCTACAGGAGATAACGTTTTTCGGGAACTATATTTCACTTAAGAGTATTTTTTCGCACATTAGGGGGCGGGGGAAAACGAGGAGACGGGGCGGACTAACAAACTCCTACACCACAATTTTCGTATAGCCGCATTAAAAATATTATATTTTATTTAGGTTCTTCCAAATTCGGTGTATCGATGCGATGTTGTTTCCGATTGCAAGCTTACAGGAGTTAACGTTTTTCGGTAACTATTTTTTACTTAAATGACATAAATTATACACCATTTTAAAGGTAAGGAAATAATCTATGCCCCTGCTGTAGCGGATTTTTGAAATATGAGTCGAGTAAAGAGAAAATAGTATCTAAACATAACCGATTTTAGGGTGACTTTCACTCAAGGAAATATTATAAACTAAATCCAAATTTAAAAAACGATTACAGCAGAAGCCTAGATTTAAGTGTTGGCTTTCATATAGTTTTTGAAAATTATCGATAACTTATACCGTTTTTGAGAAAAACATTATGTCCCGAACCCCAAATTGGATCCAATTTTCGCGGTGCGAATGGACTCTTAAATGACATAAATTATACACCATTTTAAAGGTAAGAAAATAATCTATGCCTCTGCTGTAGCGAATTTTTGAACTATAAGTCAAGTTAAGAAAAAATAGCATCTAAACGTAACCGATTTTTGGGCATTTTCAATTAAGGAAATATTAAAAACTAAATTCAAATTTAGAAAACTATTACAGCAGAAGCCTAGATTTAAGTGTTAGCTTTATATAGCTTTTGAAAAATTATCGATAACTTATACCGTTTTTGAAAAAACCATTATGCCCCGAACCCCAAATTGGATCCAATTTTCGCGGCGCGAATAAACTTTAATACTGTGCGTTTTAACAGTATTATGTTATATAAATTGTGCTAAAATACCATTAGAGTTTTTTTACTGGGTAAACAAACAACAAAATCATTAAATATTTTAAAATGTAAAAAAAACAATCCAACTCACGTTAAAACTTTTATATCGTTACCCCCTTTTTAAATTTTGGGTTTTTTTTCGTTTTTTTAAATTAATGTTCAATACGGGTTAAACTATTTTCTAAACACGAGATATTTTTGTGAAGCTTTTAAACAATTTATTTGGATATTGTTAGACTGTAAAAAAAAAAGATATCGAGCAAGACTAATGATTTAAAACTATCTTAATAAAACAAAAAAATTTTTTTAAAAAAAACTAGCCTTTTTTTTTTTAAAGGGTTTAAAAGCATGTTTAAAGATTTCCCAAAAAATTTTTTATAAATATAATAAAACATTATTTTTTCTAAATATTTTTTTTAAAAGCATTTACTTTTTTTTTTAAGTGAAAACGCAGAACAAAATATTTGAGAGATGTCGTAGCCACATTGTAAATTGGCCTTTTTTTAAAATGGCTAATACTTTATAAAACGCGGCCATATTCTAAAATAAATGTTTAGTTTAAATTTTTTTTTAAAAATACCTTTTCTTTCCCCCTTTTATAAACGGCCGATCAAATACGAGCCACATTTTCAAATAAATGTTATGTAAAAAAAATTTTCCCCAAAAGGAAGAAAACCTAACGACAACTAACCAAAAACAACCAGAACGGGTAATATTTTGAAAGTTTTGATTACGGCCCCCCAAAAGATCCTTTTTGGGTCAAACCACGAAATATACATTTATTTAAACCATGCATGTAATAATGACATTTCACCTATCTTTGAAAGGGGGAAAGTTGATTTTTTGACCTATTTTTCCCCCGGGAAAATGCTCACTTTCCCCCCCGGGGGAAAAAAAATTTTTTTTTTTTAATTTCATTGAAATTGATATTTCAATGGTATAGTGACACACGAACATATGCATTCTAATACGTTCACACTAATTAGAAAAAAAAAAGAAATAAATTTAATTTTTTTTTTAATTGATTTTTAAAGGCATTTCATATTTATAAAAAAAACAATAAACTAACTTATATTTTAATTATTTAAATTAATTATTACATTAGCATTATTGTAAGGGAGCCACTTTAAAAATTTAAACCTTGCTGAAATTCTTTTTTTTAAAGATTTATTTTTTGATTATTTGAAGTAAAAAAGAGTTTGAAGTTGGCTTTGAAATCAATTTTGCAGTATTAACTTGAGAGGGCAGAACTTCATGTTCCCCAGCTACTGTGCAGATTTCTAGCCCCCCAACCCTTTAATTTTTATGAAGTCGCCACCATTGTCGGGAAAAGTAGCAGCTGTTCTTCTAATCAGTACCAGTAAAAAATTTTAATATTGAGCAGTTTCAGGTCAATTTTTTTTAAACTGACTTACAGTGTTGTACCAATAATTGTTTAGTAATTTTTTTTTTTTCTTATTGCATGAAAAGCCTTTCATTCTCTATATTTTCCCCAAAAAATCATGTACTCCTTTTAAAATCCATTTTTATCAGTTATCATAAATGATCGGGGTGGGAAGTTTTGCTATTCTGTATTTCAATCATGACCTTTTTTTCTAAAAATGAACGTCTGTTGTTTTATATTGTATAATTCATCCGGGTCGGCAGGCGCCAGACACCAATAACCAGTGCAACCCACAAATGTAAAATAAAAATTAATATAGAAATTAACCTTTTTCCTAAAATACCTTTTTTTCAAGAAATTCCATGGGGCTTTTTCCAAAAAAATTTCAATATTTTCCTTAAACAGGGTTTGATTTTTTCTTTTATCCTTTTTTTTGCCTTTTTAAAAAAGCCAATAACTTTGCGTGTTTAGATATGTCTACTTTTTTCTAATTGATAGAGTGGTCCCCAGTATGAAGTATATTGACCAAAGGTTAATACCTTTTTGTCTTGGGATATTCGCAAAAAATAGTAACCCCCTTTTGATCCAGGATTTTGAACTTTTGGGTTTTTTTTAAACCCTTCTTTAAACGTATCATATGCCTTGTCATACCTCGGGCGGCTTTTGGTTGGTAGAAGATTTTCTTTCCGCTATTTTTTCTGCTTCTCGCATTTCTGGTGGAAAGGCAAACCAAATTTTTCATCTGATAATATTTTTTTTTTTTTTTTTGCGAAATTAAAGCAAAATAAATTTTTTAAATTTTAAAACGTCTATCTTACACTTATGTATTGACACTTTGACAACCCGATACCAAGACAACGATACAAATTGGAAGCACGGCCGCCCCCTACAATTATTATCGGGTCAATTTTCATAATTTTAATTTAAAATAAAGGAAAAAAAAAAAGTGGTTGTAAATAAAAAGTATACAAACTTCAGTAAAAAAATTTTTTTTGTCTCGAAGGTAGACCCCGGCTGCCCTCGGTCACTAACGGATCTCTCGACAGAAATGAAACACTTTCCATGGGTATGTAAAAACTATTATTACGACCCAAATAGGATGCAACAAACAACAACTTTCAAACTATTATCAGTACGGGTTATTTTTTGGTTAGTTGTCATTGGTTTTCCTTCTTAAATTGTAAATTTTCTTTATCATAATCATCTATTTGAGAATGTGGCTCGTTTTTGATCGGCCAGTTTATAAAATGGCTAAAAACACTAGCGGTATAATAAAATAATTAAAACTAAACGATTATTTTACAATAGGCTGCGTTCTAAAAAGTGGCTAGCCATTTTAAAAACGGGGAAATTTTAAATATATGGCTACGATAGAGACATTTTAAATTTGTTGGGCGCTTGAACTTCTTTATAGTTGTGCGGTCCTACCGAATATAAATCCTATGGGTGAAACGTCTGGGGGTTTTTCCCGTTATAGCCATTAGATTTATTTTAGTGAGACTATTGGAGTTTAACTTTTTTAAAATTACAAATACCAATATTGAAAAAAAATTTTTTTTAAAAAGGGAACATGTTGCTTTTTTTAAAAATTTTTTTATAAATCCCCTCATATTTTGATTTTTTTTATTTAATTTTTTTAAAAATTAAATCGAAAAAAATTTCCCTTTTTTAAGGTAACTTTGAGTTACTGCATAAGATAAGCTGAAATTTTTTTTTGACCTTTTTTAAAAGCCTCCTTTATATAGTTATTTGCCGCCCATTATTGCCTCGATAAGAAAAAAATTTTATCCAAAAACTAAGTATCAATTAACGCGTCGTGAATTTTTTGCTTTTTTAAGGTCAATGAACCAATAAAACTCATATCAAAGGATTCTGAAAACCATATAATGCCTTTTATAGTGGGTTTAAGCACTCTTAAGGCAATAACGAGAGGAACAAAAAATTGCTAAATCATTTTTTTTGGGGAGTGTTTTTATAAGTCTTTATTGAGAATAAAAGAAATAATATTTAAGCTTACCAAAGTTGAATTAAGTAAGTGAATTATGGTTTAATCAAAGCATATAGTGGTTTTACTGAAAAAAACTGCAGGTTACAGTCCTTAAATACAATTTCTTAGGGCGCAGTTAAAAACAAAAAGCATTTTTTAAACTTTTTTTTAAAAACGCAAAAGAAAAATTAGCACCCCAAAGAAGTTAGTTATTTCAAGGGGGAAAAATTTTTTTTTTTTAAAATTAAAGTCGTAAAAGCCTTTATTTTAGGGTACAACAATGTTTTTTTTAAAAAACCTCCCAAAAATAGCATTAGCACATTTATTTTCCCCGAAGAGCTCTACGTTATGTTTTGACCCAAAGCTGTACCTGACCCCCTATTTATATGTAAAAGATACTTGGTATAAAAAAATTAAAGACAATAGTAAGTTTTGGAAAAAAATTTCATAAAAATTTTAGCGGCCCCGTGTGTTTGCTCGATCTGTGATCGTGAAGTAAAGGATTATCAGGCCTCTATAGAGTGCTCTTTATGTTGCTTTTGGTTACAAAAGGACTATTCGGCGCTTTCTAAGGTGAAATCACTGACCTTTATATGGACCGGTAAAGGGTATTGGATGCGCGGTTTAAAAGTTATATTTAATGGGCCAAAAAATGTGTCCACGCACCGTGCCTGTAGTCATCACTTAGGGTCTTAAATCATGCGCAGAATGGACTAGCAGATCGATTTTATTTTCACATTTGTCGCCGGCCAGTTCCGTACACTGTCAATTTAATTTGACCGCTTGTGTGAAATTTTTTAGTTTTTGGACTGACTTATTGAGTGATTTGTAATAGAATTTCTATATAATTATAAATTCTAAACAAGTTTTACTGTTTTTTTGACTTTTTTTTGTTTTATTAGACAAAAGGGGTTTTTTATTTTTTTTTTAAAAAAAAAAAAATAAGGAGTTTATTTCCCCTTATTTTTTAAAATTTTTTAAAAGTATTAACATATTAAACCCCGGGGTAATATTTTATTTTGTATATCATGTCAAACATACTAGAATTGTTTTTTAAAATTTTTTTATTGACCAAATTAACTTATCTAAAAAAATGTTTTAAAAAAACCTTTTTTTAAGAAAATGTACTCCCATAAACTCTTAGGTTTTTTTAAATTTCCCCTTTTTTAGGTCAGAATTATTAATGTTCCGCATATTCTTTCCAAAAAAACAACTTTAAATAGGAAGTGCTTTAATGAGGTCTCTTCTGTCGTATACAAGAACAAAAGACTTATAATAATTTGGGGGTTACTAAAATATGTTCATTTTCATTTGAGAATGAGACTTAAACAAAATATATACTACACTGGTTAAAAAACCACGGTTACTGGTTTTTTTAAAAACCCCCGCAAAGTGGTTTGATTCTGTGTTTTTTTTTAATGAAAAAAAAAATAAAAATATTATCCATTGTCAGCTTCTGAAATTCCTTTTGTTCTTTTTTTATGTTACAGCTATGGAAAGCCATGAATTTTAATACTGGTTCGCAACTGATGCGTTATAGTTAGTAAGGGTTAGGGTATAAGGGTAGGAAAGAGCAACACCAACCCGTCAAAGTAATTTTTCGTGACTCAAATACAGTAACAGAATGCCTTAGAAACAAACATCTGGTATTATTTCAGATAAATGTAACATTATTATTTTTAAATAAAGTTACAACATCACATCAAAAAAAAAAAAATACATTTTAACCATTTTTTATATATTTGTATAAAAGTAAAATATCCAGACTAAAATTATTTATATACAGGGTCATAAAAAGCAGTGTATTAGAGTAGGTGATTTCTTGGGTCATTTTATTAAAAAAAATGTTCCTGTAAACATAGGACCAAAAAAAAAAATTATTTTCAAAAAATAGGGTGTTAATTTTATATTTAAAATAAAAAATTTTGAAACATAATTAAATATCTTTTGACGATTTTTTTTAAAAAATTTTTTTTGCGTTGTTTGTAGTAATAGAGGGTTTTAACTAGATAAAAA